>JAIUJO010001010.1:22500-40000 GCA_023846275.1 Vanilla planifolia | reverse complement strand
GAAGAAGAAAAAAAAGAAGAAAAAGAAGAAGAAGATGAGGTGAAGAAGAAGAAGAACAAATAGAACAAGAAGAAGAAGATGAATAAGAAGGGGAAGAGGTCAAAAAAAAGTACAACAACAATAAGATGATAATGATGATGAAGAAGAGTTAGAATATGATAAAGTAAAAGTACAAGAAGAAGAAGAAGAACAAGCAGAAGACAAAGAAGAACAAGAAGAAGTTGAAGAAGAAGAAGACGAGGAAGATGAAGAAGAAGAAGAAGAAGGAGAAGAAGAAGACGACGAAGAAGAAGATGATGTAGAAAAAGAAGGAGAAGTAGAAGAAGACGACGAAGAAGAAGATGAAGGAGAAGGAGAAGAAGGAGAAGAAGAAGAAGAAGAAGATGATGATGAAGAAAAAGAAGACGAAGGAGAACAAGGAGAAGTAGGAGAAGAAGAGAAAGAAGAAGAAGAAGATGTAGAAAAAGAAGAAGAAGAGAGTTGAAAGGAAGAGGAAGACGACGAAGAAGACAAAGAAGTAGATGAAGACAAAGAAGAAGAAGAAGACGAAAAAGAAGAAGAATAAGAAGAAGAAAAAGAAGAAGAGGAAGAAGAAGAAGATTAGTTCAAGACGAAGAAGAAGAAGAAGAAGATTGCAAGAAGAAGAAGAAGATGATGATGAAGATGAAGAAGAAGAGAAGATGAAGAAGAACATGAAGAAGAAGAAGATGAAGATAAAGAAGATGAGAAAGAAGAAGAAGAAGAAGAAGAAGAAAGCGAAGAAGTGGAAAGGAAGAAGATAAAGAAGAAGAAGAAGAAGAAGAATAGGAAGATCAAGACGAAGAAGAAGAGGAAGAAGAAGAAGAAGAAGAAGAAGGAGAAGAAGAAGAAGAAGAAGAAAAAGAAGGTAAAAGAAGAAGAAGGTGAGGAAAAGAATAAGAAGAACAAGAAGAACAACAAGAAAAAGAAAGAAGTAGAAGGAGATGACAAAAATGTAGATGAAGAAGAAGGAGTTGATAATGAAGAAGAAGAAGTAGTTGACGATGAAGAAGAAGAAGAAGAACACGAAAAAGAAGAAGATGAAGAAGAAGAAGAACCAGACTAAAATGAAGAAGTAGAAAGGAAGAAGAAGAAGAAGAAGAAGAAGAAGAAGAGAAGAAGACAAAGAAGAAGAAGAAGAAGAAGACAAAGAAGAGGAAGAAAAAGAAGAAGAAGAAGAAGAAGAAGAAGAAGATGAAGAAGATAAAGATAAAGAAAAAGAAGAGGAATAAGAAAAAGACAAAGAAGAAGAAGAAAAATAATAAGAAGAAGAAATCGAAGAAGAAGAAGAAAAAGGAGAAGAAGAAGGACAAGTAGTAGAAGAAGATAAGAGAAGAAGAAGAATAAAGAGAAGGAGAAGATGAAGAAGAAGGAGAAGAAGAAGAAGAAGAAGAAGAATAAGAAGAACATGAAGAAAAATGAAAGGAAGGAGAAGAAGAAGAAGAAGAAGAAGAAGAAGGTGAAGAAGAAGTAGAGAAAGAAGAAGAAAAAGAGTTTAAAGAAGAAGAAGAAGAAGAAGATGATGATGATGAAGAGGAAGAAGAAGAGAAAGAAGAAGAAGAAGAAGAAGAAGAAGAGGAAGAAGAAGAAGATGAAGAAGAGAAAGAAGAAGAAGAAGAAGTCAAAGAAGAAGGAGAATAACAAGAGGGTGACAAAGAAGAAGAAGACGAAGAAGAAGTTGAAGAAGAATAAGAAATAGAAGAAGAAGAAGAAGAAGAAGAAGAAGAAGAAGAGTAAGAAGAAGAAGAAGAACTAGGTGAAGAAGAAGGAGAAGGAGAAGAAGAAATAGAAGAAGAAGAAGAAGAAGAAGAAGAAATAGAAGAAGAAGAAGAACAAGAAGAAGAAGAAAAAGAAGATAATGAAGAAGAAGAAGAAGATGATGATGATGAAGGAGAAGAAGAAAAAGAAGAAAAAGAAGAAGAGATGAAGAAGGAGAAGAAGAAGGAGAAGAAGAAGTAGAAGGAGAAGAAGAAGAAGAAGAAGAAGAAGATGATGATGATTATGATGATGATGAAAAGGAAGAAGAAGAGAAAGAAGAAGAAGAAGGAGAAGGAGAAGAAGAAGAAGAAGAAGAAGAAGAAGTCAAAGAAGTAGAAGAATAAGAAGAAGACGACGAAGAAGAAGAAGATGAAGAAGATGATGACGACGACAAAGAAGAAGAGGAAGAAGAAGAGTAAGAAGAAGAAGAAGAATTAGACGAAGAAGAAGGAGAAGGAGAAGAAGATATAGAAGTAGAAGAAGAGGAAGAAGTAGAAGAATTAGAAGAAGAAGAAGAACAAGATAAAGAAGAAAAAGATGATGAAGAAGAAGGAGGAGGAGGTGAAGAGGAAGAAGAAGAAAATGAAAAAGAAGAGTAAGTGGAAGAAGAAGAAGAAGACTTACAAGAAGAAGAAAAAGAAGAAGAAGAAGAAGACGAAGAAGAAGAAGAAGAAGAAGAAGAAGAAGAAGAAAAAGATGAAAAAGAAGAACACGACGAAGACAAAGAAGAAGAAGAAGAAGAAAAAGATGAAGGATAAGAAGAAGAAGAAGATGAAGATGAAGAAGAATAAGAAAAAGAAGAAGAAGACGAAGAAGAATAAGAAGAAAAAGAAGTAGAAAAACAAAAGTAGAAGATGGAGAAGAAGAAGGAGAAGAAAAAGAAGAACCAGAATAAAAATAAGAAGATAAAGAATAAGAAGAAATAGATGGGCAAGAAGAAGAAGAACAAGAAGAAGAAGAAGAAGATGTAGAAGGAAAAAAGAAATATATGAAGCAAAAGAGGAAGAAGAAGAAGAATAATAATAATAATAATAATAAGAAGAAGAAGAAGAAGAAGAAGAAAAAGAAGAGGATAAGGACAAAGAAGAAGGAGAAAGAAAAGAAGAAGAAGAAGAAGAAGAAGAAGAAGAAGAGGAAGAAGAAGAAGAAGAAAATGAGGAAGAATAGGTAGAAGAAGAAGAAGAAGAAGAAAAGGTAGTAGAAGTAGTAGTAGAATAATAATAATAAGAAGAAGAAGAAAAGGAAGAAGAAAAACAAGGAAAGGAAAAAGAAGAAGAAGAGGAAGAAGATTAGAAGAAGATGAAGAAGAAGAAGAAAATGAAGAAGTGAAAAAAGAAGAAGTTGACAAAGAAGAAGAAGAAGAATAAGAAGTTCACAAAGAAGAAAAGGAAGAGGAAGAGGAAAAAGAAGAAGTAGAATAAGAAGAAGTAGAAGAAGAAGAAGAAGAAGAAGAAGAAGAAAAAGAAGAAGAAGATGAGAAGAAGAAGAAGAAGAACAAAAAGAACAAGAAGAAGATGAAGAAATAGAAGGAGATGAAGAAAAAGAAGATGCAAAAGAAGAACAAGAAGAACAAGAAGTAGTTGAAGATGTAGAAGAAGAAGAAGACGAAAAGGAAGAAGAAGAAGAAGAAGAAGAAGAAGAAGTAGAAGAAAACAAGAAAGAAGAAGAAGAAGAAGAAGAAGAAGAAGATTAAATGACGAAGAAGAAGGAGAAGAAGAAGAAGAAGATGAAGAAGAAGAAGATGAAGAAGAAGAAGAAGAAGAAGAGGAAGAAAAAGAAGATTAAGAAGATGATTAGATAAAGAAAAAGAAGAAGAAGAAGAGGATGAAGAAAATGGCAAAGAAGAAGAAGAAGAAAAATAAAAAGAAGAAGAAATCGAAGAAGAAGAAAAAGATGAAGAAAAAGATGGCAAAGAGGAAGATGAGGAAGAAGACGAAGGAAAACAAGAAAAAAAAGGAGGAAAAAAATAAAAGAAAATGTTAATGATGATAATGATCATGAAGAAGAAGAAGAAGAAGAAGTAGAACAAGAAGAAGATGAAGAAGAAGAGGAAGTAGCAGTAGCTGAGGAAGAAGAAGAAGAAGAAGAAGAAGAAGACAAAGAAGAGGAATAAGAAGAAGAAGAAAAAGTCGAAGAAGAAGAAGAAGCAGAACATAATAAAGAAAACGGGAAGAAGTAGAAGAAGAAGAAGAAGAAGAGGAAGTAGCAGTAGTAGAGGAAGAAGAAGAAGATGAAGACAAAGAAGAGGTACTTGAAGAAGAAGAAGAGGAAGAAGACGAAGATTAAGAAAAAGAGAAGAAGTAGAAGTAGAAGAAGAAGATGAAGAAGAAGACCAAGATGATGTGATGAAGAAGATAACGAAGAAGATGAAGATGAAGAAGATGAAGAAGTAGAAGACGAAGAAGAAGAAGAATTAGAAGAAGAAGAAGACTACGATGACGTAGAAGATGAAAATGAAGAAGAAGAAGAAGAAGAATAAGACAAAGTAGAAGAAGAAGAAGAAGAGGAGGAGGAAGAAGATGACATCAAAGAAGAAGAAGAATAAGTAGAAAAGGAATAAGAAGAAGATGAAGAAGAAGTAGAAGAAGAAGAACTAGAGGAATAAGGAGAAGGGGAAAATGAAGAAGTAAACGAAGAAGAATAAAAGGAAGAAGATGGAGTAGAAGAAAAAGAAGAGGAACAAAAGACGATGAAGAAGAAGAACAACAAGAAGAATAAGAATAAGAAGAACAAGAAGAAAAAGAACGAGAAGAATAAGTTGACGAAGACAACGACGAAGAAGAGGTAAAAAAAGATGAAGATGAAGGGGACGAAGAAGAAGAAGAAGAAAAATAAAAGAAGAAGAAGAAGAAGAAGAAGAAGAAGTTGAAGTATAAGATGACGAAGAAGAAGAAGAAGAAGGTGAAGAAGAAGAAGAAAAAGAAGAAGAAGAGAAGAAGAGGAAGAAGAAGAGGAAGAAGAAGAAGAAGATGATGATAATAAAGATGATGATGAAGAAGATGAAGAAGATAAAGAAGAAGAAAAAGATGATGAAGATGAAGAAGAAAAAGAAGAAGAAGAAGAGGAAGAAGAAGAGAAGGAGGAGGAGGAGGAAGAAGAAGATGTAATAGTACAATAAGAAGAAGAAGAAGAAGAGGAATAAAAAGGAGAAGAAAAAGAAGAAGAAGAAAAATATGGAGAATATAGATAAGAATAAGAAGAAGAAGAAGAAGAAGAAAAAGGAGAAATATAAGAAGTTGAAGAAGAAGAAGAAGAAGAGGAAGAAGAAGAGGAAGAAGAGGAAGAAGAAGAGGAAGAAAAAGAAGAAAAAGACGAAGAAGAAGGGCAAGTAGACGAAGAGGAAGAAGAAGAAGGCAAAGAAAAAGAGAAGAAGAAGAAGAGGAAGAGGAAGAAGAAGAAGAAGAGAAGAAGAAGAAGAAGTAGACAATGAAGAAGAGGTAGACAAAAAAAGAAGAAGTCGAAGAAGAAGATGATGAAGAAGAGGAAGACGAAGAAGAGGAGGATGAAGAAGTCAAAGAAAATGTAGAAGATGAAAACAAAGAAGAAGAAGAAGAAGGGGAAGAAAAAGAAAAAGATTAAGAATATGAAGAAGAGGAAGAAGAAGTAGAAGAAGAAGAAGAAAGAAAAGATGAAGAAGAAGAAGAAGAGGAAGAAGAAGAAGAACAACAACAACGACAAGACAAAGAAGAAGAAGAAGAAGGAGAAGAATAAAAAAAGTAGAAGAGCAAAAAAAAGTCGAAAAAGAAGAAGAAGAAGAAGAAGAAGAAGAAGAAGAAAAAGAAGAAAAAGAATAAGAAGAGGAAGAAGAAGATGAAAAAGAAGAAGATCATGATGATGATGAAGAAGAAGAGGAAGACAAAGAAGAGTAAGGAAACAAAAAAGAAAAAGAAAAAGAAGAAGAAGAAGAAGTAAGAAGAAGACAAAGAAGAAGAAGAAGATGATGAAGAAGAAGACGAGGTAGTAGTAGAAGAAGAAGATGAAGATGAAGAAGAAGAAAAAGGAGCAGAAGATGAGGTAGAAGTAGAAAGAGATGAATAAGAAGAAGGAGAAGAAGGAGAAGAATAAGAAGAAGATGGAGAAGAAGAAGAAAAAGAAGAAGAAGAAGATGAAGAAGAAGAAGAGGAAGAAGAAGAAGAAGAAGAAGAAGAAGACGAAGAAGAAGAAAACAAAGGAAGAAGAAGAAGTAGAGGAAGAAGAAGAAGCAGAGGAAGAAGAAGAAAAGAAGAAGATGAAGAAGAACAAAAAGATGAAGAAGTAGAAGAAGAAAAAGAAGAAGAAGAAAAGGAAGAAGAAAACATAGAAGAATAAAAAGTGTAGGAGTAGAAGAAGAAGTAGAAGAACAAAAATAAGATGAAGAAAAGAAGATGAGGAAAAAGAAGAAGCAGAAGAAGAAGAAGAAGATGATTAAGAAGAAAAAGTAGACAAAGAAGAGTTAGAAGATGATAAAGTAAAAGTAGAAGAAGAGGAAGAGGAAGAAGTAGAAGAAGATAAAGAAGAAGAATAAGAAGATGAAGAAGAAGAATACGAGGAAGAAGAAGAAGAAGGGGAAGAAGAAGACGATGAAGAAGAAGATGAAGTAGAACAAGAAGAAGAAGTTAAAAGAGAAGAAGAAGAAGAAGAATAATAAGAAGCGAAAGAAGAAGATGATGATGAAAAATACTAAGAATAATAATTAGAAGAAGAAGAAAAAGAAGAAGACGAAGAAGAATAAGAAGACGAACAAGAACAAGACAAAGAAGAAGAAGAAGATGATAACGAATAAGAAGAAGTAAAAGAGGAAGAAGTAGAAGTCGAAGAAGAAGAAAACAAAGAAGTGGAAAAAGAAGAAGACGAAGAAGAAGAAGAAGAATAAGACGTTCATGACGAAAAAGAAGAGGAAGAAGAAGAAGATGCAGAAGAAGGAGAATTAGAAGAAGAAGAAGAACAGGAAGAATAAGTAAAAGATGAAGAAGATGAGAAGAAGAAGCAGAAGAAGATGTAGTAGAAGGAGACGAAGAAAAAGAAGATGATGAAGAAGTAGTAGTTGACGGTGAAGAATAACAAGAAGAAGACGAAAAAGAAGAAGAAGAAGAAGAAGAAGAAGAAGAAGGAAAAGTAGACTAAAATGAAGAAGAAGAAGGAGAAGAAGAAGAGGAAGAAGAAGAAGAAGAAAAGAAGAAGAAGAAAAAGAAGATGATGAAGAAGAAGAAGAAGAAGACGAAGAAGAGTTAGAAGATGATAAAGTAAAAGTAGAAGAAGAGGAAGAGGAAGAAGAAGTAGAAGTTAAAGAAGAAGAAGAAGAAGATGAAGAAGAAGAAGACGTGGAAGAAGAAGTAGAAGAAGAAAGCGAAGAAGATGACGACGAAGAAGAAGATGAAGTAGAACAAGAAGAAGAAGTTAAATTGAAGAAGAAGAAGAAGAATAATAAGAAGACGAAAAAGAAGATGAGGATGATGAATACTAAGAATAAGATGAAGAAGATGAAGAAGAAGAAGAAGATGAACAAGAAGAAGACAAAGAAGAAGAAGAAGAAGATAATGATGAAGAAGTAAAAGAGGAAGAAGTTTTAGTCGAAGAAGAGGGAAATGAAGAAGTGAAAAAAGAAGAAGACGACGAAGAAGAAGAAGAATAAGAAGATCAAGATGATGAAGAAGAGGAAGAAGAAGAAGAAGGAGAATTAGAAGAAGAAGAAGAATAAGTAAAAGAAGAAGATGGTGAGAAGAAGAAGAAGAAGAAGAAGAAAAAGAAGAAGAAGAAGTAGAAGTAGATGAAGAAGACGAAGAAGAAGATGAAGAAGAAGAAGAGGAAGTAGACTAAAATGAAGAAGAACAAGGAGGAGAAGAAGAAGTGGAAGAAGAAGAAGAAGAAAAAGAGAAGAAGACAAGAAGAAGAAGATGACAAAGAAGTGGAAGAAAAAGAAGATGAATAAGAAGGAGATGAAGAAGATAAAGGTAAAGAAAAAGAAGAAGAAGAGGAAGATGAAAAAGGCGAAGAAGAAGAAGAAGAAATCAAAGAAGAAGAAGAAGAAGATGGAGCGGTAGAAGAAGAAGATGATGAAGAAGAAGGAGAATGAGAAGATGAAGAAGAAGGAGAAGAAGAAGAAGAAGAAGAAGACAAAGACAAAGAAGAAGAAGAAGAAGAAGAAGAAGAAGGAGAAGAATTAGAAGAAGACGAAGAATAAGTGGAAGAAGACGAAGTAGTAGAAGAAGAAGAACAACAACAAGAACAAGATTAGAAGAAGAAGAAGATGATGATGAAGACAAAGAAGAAGAAGAAGATGAAGAAGAAGAAGAAGAAGAAGAAGAAGAAGAAGATAAAGAAGAGGAGGAGGAAGAAGAAGAAGAAGTAATTTAAGAAGAAGAAGTAAAAAAGGAAGAAGTAGATGATGAAGAAGAAGAAAATGAAGAAGTGGAAAAAGAAGAAGGCGACGAGGAAGAAGAAGAAGAATAAGAAGATCAAGACGAAGAAGAAAAGGAAGAGGAAGAAGAAGAAAAAGAAGAAGATGATGAGGAGAAGAAGTAGAAGAGCAAATAGAACAAGAAGAAGAAGAAGTGGTAGAAGGAGATGAAGGAAAAGAAGATGAAGAAGAAGAATAATAACAATAAGAAGAGGAAGAGGAAAAAGTAGAAGTAGAGGATGAAGAAGAAGAAGATGATGATGATGATGAAGAAGAAGAAGACGAAGAAGAGTTAAAAGATGATAAAGTAAAAGAAGAAGAAGAGGAAGACGAAGAAGAAGTAGAAGACAAATAAGAACAAGAAGAAGATGAAGAAGAAGAGAAGAAGAAGAAGGCAAAGAAGAAGACGACGAAGAAGAAGATGAAGTAGAAGAAGAAAGAGAAGTAGAAGAAGAAGATGATGAAGAAGAAGAAGGAGAAGGAGAATATTAAGAAGAAGAAGGAGAAGTCGAAGAAGAAGAAGATGATGATGATGAAGAAAAAGGAGAGGAAGGAGAAGAAGGAGAAGTAGGAGAAAAAAGGAAGAAGAAGAAGTAGAAGAAGAAAAAGAGTTCAAAGAAGAGGAAGACGATGAAGAAGAAGAAGAAGTAGACAAAGACAAAGAAGAAGAAGAAGAAGAAGAAGAAGAGGAAGAAGAAGAATTAGATGAACACGAGGAAAAAGTATAAGAAGAAGATGAAGAAGCTGAAGAAGAAGAAGAAGAAGAAGATTAGAAGAAGACGAAAATGATGATGAAGACGAAGAAGAAGAAGATGATGAAGAAGAAGAAGAAGAAGAAAAAGAAGAAGAAGAAGAAGAAGAAGAAAGCTTAGAAGTGGAAAAGGAAGAAGACAAAGAAGAAGAAGAAGAATAGGAAGATCCAGGCGAAGAAGAAGAGGAAGAAGAAGAAGAAGAAGAAGAAGAGCAAGAAGAAGGAGAATAAGAAGTAGTAAAAGAAGAAGACGATAAGGAAAATAAGAAGCAGAACAAGAAGAAGGAGTAGAACATGATGACGAAAAGTAGATGAAGAAGATGTAGAAGAAGAACATGAAAACGAAGAAGACGAAGAAGAAGAAGAAAAAGAAGAAGTAGACTAAAATGAAGAAGAAGAAAGAGAAGAAGAAGAAGAAGAAGAAGAAGAAGAGAAGAAGACAAAGAAGAAGAAGAAGAAGACAAAGAAGTGGAAGAAAAAGAAGACGAAGAAGAAGAAGATGAAGAAGATCAAGATAAAGAAAAAGAAGAGGAAGAAGAAAAAGACAAAGAAAAAGAAGAAAAATAATAAGAAGAAGAAATCGAAGAAGAAGATGAGAAGAAGGAGAAGTAGAAGATGAAGAAGAAGAAGGAGAAGGAGAAGGAGAAGATAAAGAAGAAGGAGAAAAAGAAGAAGAAGAAGAAGAAGAAGAATAAGAAGAAGATGAAGAAAAATGAGAGGAAGGGGAGGAAGGAGAAGAAGGAGAAGAAGAAGAATAAGAAGATGAAGAAGAAGTAGAAAAAGAAGAAGAAAAAGAGTTAAAAGAAAAGGAAGGCGAAGAAGAAGAAGAAGACGAGGACAAAGAAGAAGTAGAAGAACAGGAAGAAGTAGAAGAATTAGAAGAAGACGAAGAAGAAGAAGAAGAAGAAGATGAAGAAGAAGAACATGAAGATGAAGACGACGAAGAAGAAAACAAAGAAGTTGAAAAAGAAGAAGACGATGAAGAAGAAGAAGAAGAATAATAAGAAGATCAAGACAAAGAAGAAAAGGAAGAGGAAGAAGAAGAAGAAGAAGAAGAAGTAGAAGAAGAAGAAGAAAAAGAAGAAGAAGATGAGGAGAAGAAGGAGAAGAACAAAAAGAACAAGAAGAAGATGAAGAAGAAGAAGGAGATGAAGAAAAAGAAGATGAAGAAGAAGACGGAAAACAAGAAGTAGTTAAAGGTGAAGAAGAAGATGAAGAAGACGAAAAAGAATAAGAAGAAGAAGTAGAAGAAGTAGAAAAATAGGAAGGAAGAAGAAGAAGATGAAGAAGAAGAAGAAGAAGAAGAAGAAGACTAAAATGAAGAAGAAGAAGAAGAAGAAGAAGAAAAAGAAGAGGAAGAAAAAGAAGACGAAGAAGATGAAGATGATAAAGATAAAGAAAAAGAAGAAGTAGAGTAAGAAGAAAAAGGTGAAGAAGAAGAAGAAGAAAAATAAAAAGAAGAAGAAATTGAAGAGGAAGAAGAAGAAGAAGAAGAAGAAGGTGAAGAAAAATGAGAGGCAGGAGAGGAAGGAGAAGAAGTAGAAGAAGAAGAAGTAGAAAAAGAAGAAGAAAAAGAGTTCAAAGAAGAGGAAGGCAACGAAGAAGAAGAAGAAGAAGACGAGGACAAAGAAGAAGAAGAAGAAGAGGAAGAAGGAGAAGAATTAGAAGAAGACGAAGAAGAAGAAGAACAAGAAGATGAAGAAGAAGATTAGTAGAAGAAAATGAAGAAGAAGATGAAGGAGACGAAGAAGAAAACGAAGAAGATGAAAACGAAAAAGACGATGAAGAAGAAGAAGAATAATAAGAATATCAAGACAAAGAAGAAAAGGAAGAGGAAGAAGAAGAAGAAGAAGAAGCAGAAGAACATGAGGAGAAGAAGAAGATGAGTAAAAAGAACAAGAAGAAGATTAAGATGAAGAAGGCGATGAAGAAAAAGAAGATGAAGATGAAGATGAAGAAGAAGAACAAGTAGTTAAAGAAGAAGAAGGAGAAGAAGAAAAAGACGAAAAAGAAGACGAAGAAGAAGTAGAAGAAAAATAGGAAAGAAGAAGAAGAAGAAGAAGAAGACTAAAATGAAGAAGAAGAATGAGAAGAAGAAGAAGAAGAAGAAGAAGAAGAAGAAGGGGAACAAGAGGAAGAAAAAGAAGACGAAGAAGAGGAAGATGAAGATGATAAAGATAAAGAAAAAGAAGAAGAAGTAGAGAAAGAAGAAAAAGGTGAAGAAGAAGAAGAAGAAGAAAAATAAAAAGAAGAAGAAATCGAAGAAGAAGAAGATGAAGAAGTTGGCAAAGAGGAAGATGAGGAGGAAGAGGAAGGGAAATAAGAAAAAGGAGGAAAAAAACAGAAGAAAATGATAATGATGATAATGATCATGAAGAAGAGGAAGAAGAAGAATAAGAAGAAAAGGAAGAAGAAGAAGAAGAAAAAGAAGAAGAGAAAGTAGCAGCAGTAGAGGAAAAAGAAGAAGAAGTAGAAGAAGAAAAAGAAGAGGAATAAGAAGAAGAAGAAGAAGAAGAGGAAGAAGAAGAAGAAGAAGAAGAAGAAGATTAAGAAAAAGGGAAGAAGTAGAAAAAGAAGAAGAAGATGATGATGATGGGGAAGAAGAAGGCGACGAAGAAGATGAGGATGAAGAAGAGGAGGAAGAAGAAGACGAAGAAGAAGAAGAATTAGAAGAAGAAGAAGTCTACGATGACGTAGAAGACGAAAATGAAGAAGAAGAAGAAGAAGAACATGAAGAAGAAGAAGAAGACGAAGTCGAAGACTAAGAAAAAGAGGAGAAAGAAGATTGCATCAGTGAAGTCGAAGAATAAGAAGAAAATGAATAAGAAGAAGATGAAGAAGTAGAAGAAGAAAAACTAGAGGAATAAGGAGAAGAAGAAAATGAAGAAGTAGATGAAGAAGAATAAAAGGAAGAAGATGGAGCAGAAGAAAAAGAAGAGGAACGAAAGACGGGGAAGAAGAAGAAGAAAAAGAAGAATAAGAATAAAAAGAAGAAGAAGAAGAAGAAGAAAAATAAAAGAAGAAGAATAAAAGGAAGAAGAAGAAGAAGAAGAAGAAAAAGAAGTAGTTGAAGTTGAAGAAGATGACGAAGAAGAAGAAAAAGATGAACAAGAAGAAGAAGGCGAAGAATAAGAAGAAGAAGAAGAAGAAGTAGAAGTAGAAGAAGAAGAAGAAGAAGAAGAAGGAGAAGAAGAAGACAAAGAAGAAGAAGAATAAGTAGAAGAAGAGGAACAAGAAGAAGAAAATGATGATTAAGAAGATGAAGAAGATAAAGAAGAAGAAAAAGATAAAGAAGAAGAAGAAGAAGAAGAGGAAGAAAAAGAAAAAGATGAAGAACAAGAAGAAGAGGAGGAATAAGAAGAAGTAAAAGAAGAAGAAGAAAATATAGATGAAAAAGAAGAAGAAGAAAATACAGATGAAGGAGAAGAAGAAGAAGAACAACAACAACAACAACAACAAGAATGACAAGGGGAAGAAGAAGAAGAAGAAGAAAGAGAAGAATAAGAAAAAGTAGAAGAGCAAAAAGAAGAAGTCGAAAAGAAAAAAAGAAGAAGAAAAAGAAAAAGAAGAATAAGAAGAGGAAGAGGAAGAAGAAGAAGAAGAAGATTATGATGAAGAAGAAGAGGAGATGTAGAAGAGTAAGAAAACAAAGAAGTAAAAGTAATAGAAGAAGAAGAAAAAAAGAAGACAATGAAGAAGAAGAAGAAGAAGAAGAAATGATGAAGAAGAAGAAGAAAATGATGAAGAAGAAGATGAGGTAGTAGAAGAAGAAGAGGAAGAAGAAGAAGAAGAAGAGAACGAAGAAGAAGACGAGGTAGAAGTAGAAAGAGAAGAAGAAGAAGGAGGGGAAGAAGGAGAAGAATTAGAAGAAGTAGGAAAAGAAGAAGAAAAAGAAGAAGAAGAAGGTGAAGAAGAAGAAGAAGAAGAAGAAAACAAAGGAAGAAGAAGAAGAAGAGGAAGAAGAAGAAAAAGAAGAAGATGAAGAACAACAAAAAGGCGAAGAAGTAGAAGAACAAGAAGAAGAAGAAGAAGAAGAAGAAGAAAAGGAAGAAGAAGAAAAAGTAGAAGAATAAAAAGGAGTAGGAGTAGAAGAAGAAGTAGTAGAAGAAAAATAAGATGAAGAAAAAGAAGAGGAGGAATAAGAAGAAGAAGTAGAAGACGAAGAAGATGATTAAGATGAAGAAGAAGATGAACATGAGTTAGAAGATGATAAAGTAAAAGTATAAGAAGAGGAAGAGGAAGAAGAAGAAGATAAAGATAAAGAAGAAGAAGAAGAAGATGAAGAAGAGCAAGATGAGGAAGAAGAATAAGAAGAAGATGGCAAAAAAGAAGACGATGATGAAGAAGATGAATTAAAACAAGAAGAAGAAGTTAAAAGAGAAGAAGAAGAAGAAGAAGAAGAATAAGAAGCGGAAGAAGAAGATGATGATGATGAATACTAAGAATAAGAAGAAGAAGAAAAAGAAGAAGAAGAAGATGAAGAAGAAGAAGAAGACAAACAAGTAGAAGGCATAGAAGAAGAAGAAGATAATGAAGAAGTACAAGTCAAAGAAGAAGAAAATGAAGAAGTGGAAAAAGAAGAAGACAACGAAGAAGAAGAGGAATAAGAAGATCAAGGCGAAAAAGAAGAGGAACATCAAGAAGAAGAAGAAGGAGATGGAGAATAAGAAGAAGAAGGAGAAGAAGAATAAGTAAAAGGAGAAGATGATGAGAAGAAGAAGAAGAAGAACAAGAACAAGAATAAGAAGAAGAAGAAGAATTAGAAGGAGATTAAGAAAAAGAAGATGAAGAAGAAGTAGTTTACGATGAAGAAAAAGATGAAGAAGAAGACCAAAATGAAGAAGAAGAAGAAGTAGACTAAATAAAGAAGAAGAAGGAGAAGAAAAAGAAGAAGAAGAAGAAGAGCAGAAGAAAAAAGAAGAAGAAGATGACAAAAAAGAGGAAGAAAAAGAAGACGAAGAAGAAGTAGAAGATGAAGAAGATAAAGATAAAGAAAAAGAAGAAGAAGAGGAAGATGAAAATAATGAAGAAGTAGAAGAAAAATAATAAGAAGAAATAGAAGAAGAAGAAAGAGAAGAAGATGGAGAAGTACAAGAAGAAGATGAAGAAGAACAAGCAGAAGGAGGAGAGGATGAAGAAGAAGTAAAAGAAGAAAAAAAAGAAGAAGAAAAAGAAGAAGATGATGATGATGAAAAAAAAGGATAGGAAGAAAAAGAAGAAGAAGAAGAAGAAGACAAAGACAAAGAAGAAGAAGAAGAAGAAGAAGAGGAAGAAGGAGAAGAATTAGAAGAAGACGAAGAAGAAGTGGAAGAAGAAGAAGTAGAAGAAGACGAAGAAGAAGAAGAAGAAGAAGTAGAAGAAGAAGAAGAAGAAGAAGAAGATTAAGAAGATAAAGAAGAGGTGGAGGAAGAAATAGGTGACGAAGAAGAAGAAATTGAAGAAGTGGAAAAAGAAGAAGTCGACAATGAAGAAGAAGAAGAATAAGAAGATAAAGACGAAGAAGAAAATAAAAAGGAAGAAGAAGAAGAAGGAGGAGAATATGAAGAAGAAGAAGAAGAAGAAGAAAAAGAAGAAGAAGATAAGGAGGAGAAGAAGAAGAAGAACAAATAGAATAAGAAGAAGAAGAAGCAAAAGGAGATGAAGGAAAAGAAGATGAAGAAGAACAAGAAGAAGGATAAGAAGAAGAAGAAGAAAAAGAAAAAGTAGAAGATGAAGAAGAAGAATATGATGATGAAGAAGAAGAAGAAGAAGAGTTAGAAGATGATCAAGTAAAATTAAAAGAAGAAGAAGACGAAGATAAAGAAGCAGGCAATGAAAAATGAGAGGAAGATAAAGAAGAAGAAGACGAGGAAGAAGAAGAAGAAGAAGAAGAAGGCGAAGAAGTAGACGACGAAGAAGAAGATGAAGTGGAAGAAGAAAGAGAAGTAGAAGAAGAAGATGAAGAAGAAGAAGTAGAAGGAGAAGGTGAAGAAGACAAAGATGATGAAGAAAAAGGAGAGGAAGGAGAAGAAGGAGAAGTAGGAGAAGAAGAGGAAGAAGAAGTAGTAGTAGAAAAAGAAGAAGAAAAAGAGTTCAAAGAAGAGGAAGAAGACGACGAAGAAGAAGTAGACGAAGACAAAGAAGAAGAAGAAGAAGAAGAAGGTGAAGGTGAAGAAGAAGAAGAAGAATTAGATGAAGGCGAGAAAGAAGTAGAGGAGGAAGAAGAAGAAGAACAAAAAGATGAAGAAGATTAGAAGAAGAAGAAGACGATGAAGAAGAAGAAGAAGAAGAAGATGATGAAGAAGAAGATAATGAAGAAGAAGAAGAAGAAGATAAAGAAGAGGAGGAGGAAAAAGAAGAAAAAGAAGAAGAAGAAGAAGATGATGAAGAAGAAGAAAGCAAAGAAGTGGAAAAGAAAGAAGAAGGAGAAGAAGAAGAAGAAGAAGAAGACGAAGAGGGTCAAGTAGACAAAGAAGAAGAAAAAGAAGAAGAAGAAGAAGAAGAAGGCAAAGAAAAAGAGAAGAAAAAGTAGAGGAAGAGGAAGAAGAAGAAGAAGAAAAGGTAGATAATAAAGAAGAAGTAGAAGATAAAGAAGAGTAGGCCGAAGAAGTCAAAGAAAAAGTAGAAGATGAAGACATAGAAGAAGGAGAAGGGGAAGAAAAAGAAAAAGATGAAGAACAAGACGAAGTGGAAGAAGAAGAAGAAGAAGAAGAAGAAGAAAAAAAGATGAAGAAGAAGAAGAAGAGGAAGAAGAAGAACAAAAAGAAGAAGAAGAGGAAGAAGAAGAAGAACAACAACGACAAGACGAAGAAGAAGAAGAAGAAGGAGAAGAAGAAGAAAAAGTAAAAGAACAAAAAGAAGAAGTCGGAAAAGAAGAAGAAAAAGAAGAAGTAGAAAAAGACGAAGAAGAATAAGAAGAGGAAGAAGAAGAAGAAGAAGATGATGATGATGATGAAGAAGAAGACGAAGATAAAGATGTGTAAGAAAATGAAAAAGTAAAAGTTGCAGAAGAAGAAGAAGATGAAGAAAAATAAGACAAAGAAGAAGAAGAAGAAAAAGATGATGAAGAAGAAGACGAGATAGTAGAAGAAGAAAAAGAAAAAGAAGAAGAAGATGAAGAAGAAGAAAACGAAGAAGAAGAAGAAGGAGAAGAAGGAGAAGAATAAGAAGAAGAAGGAGAAGAGGAAGAAAAAGAAGAAGAAGAAGAAGAAGAAGAGGAGGAAGAAGAAGAAGAAAACAAAGGAAGAAGAAGAACAAAAAACAAAAGTCAAAGAATTAGAAGAAGAAAAAGAAGAAGAAGAAGAAGAAGAAGAAGAAGAAAAGGAAGAATAAGAAAAAGTAGAAAAATAAAAAGGTGTAGGGGTAGAAGAAGAAGTAGAAGAAGAAATATAAGATGAAGAAAAAGAAGAGGAGGAAAAAGAAGAAGAAGTAGAAGAATAAGAAGATGATGCAGAAGAAGAAGATGACGAAGAAGAGTTAGAAGATGATAAAGTAAAAGTAGAAGAAGAGGAAGAGGAAGAAGAAGAAGAATATAAAGAAGAAGAAGAAGAAGAGGAAGAAGAAGAACAAGAAGGCGAAGAAGAAGATGACAAAGAAGAAGATGAAGTAGAACAAGAAGAAAAAGAAATAAAAAAATAATAAAAGAAGAAGAAGATGATGATGAATACTAGGAATAAGAAGAAGAAGAAGAAGAAAAGAAGAAGAAGAAGAAGAAGAAGAAGAAGAAGAAGATGATGACAGGGAGAAGGAGGAAGAAGAAAAATAAGAAAAAGAAAAAGATGAAAAAGAACAATAAAAAGAAGAAGAAGAAGAAGAAGAAGAAGAAGAGAAATAAAAAGGAGAAAAAGAAGAAGAAGAAGAAGAAGAAAAATATGGGGAATATGGATTAGAAGAAAAATTAGAATAAGAAGAAGAAGGAGAAGAATAGGAATTTGAAGAAGAACAAGAAGACAAAGAAGAAGAGGAGGAAGAGGAAGAAGAAGAAGAAGAAGAAGAAGATGGCATAGAAAAAGATTCCTAAGAAAAAGAAGAGGAAGAAGACAGAGAAGAAGAATAGGGAGAAAAAGAAGAAGAAGTCAAAGAAAAAGAAGAAGAAGAAGAAAGGAAGAGGAAGGAGAAGATGAAAAAGAAGTGGGAGAAGAAGAAGAAGCAAAAGAAGAAGAAGAAGAAGAAGAGGAAGAAGAAGAAGGAATAAAAGATGAAGAAGAAGGAGAAGAAGAGGAGGAAGAAGATGAAGAAGAAGAAGAAGAATCAGGAGAATAAGAAGAAGAAGTAGAAGAATAAGAAGAAGAAGAAGTAAAAGTAGAAGAAAAGAAGAAGAAGAAGAAGAAGAAGAAGAAGAAGAAGAAGGAGAAGATGGCGAAGAAAAAAACACGACAAAGAAGAAGAAGAAAGAGAAGTAGAAGAAGAAGAAGAAGAAGAAAAAGAATGAGACGAAGGACAAGAAATAGAAGAAGGAAAAGAGGAAGAAGAAGAAAAAGAGGTATAAACAGAAGAAGACGAAGAAGTAGAAGATGAAGAACAAGAAGAAGAAGATTAAGAAGAAGAAGAAGAAGAAAAACACGAAGAAGAAGAAGAAGATGAAGAAGAAGAAGAAGAAGAAGAAGACAAAGGAGAAA
>JAIUJO010001010.1:10000-17500 GCA_023846275.1 Vanilla planifolia | reverse complement strand
AGGAGGAGGAGGAGAAAAAGAAGACGAACTAGAAGAAGAAGATAAAGAAGAAGAAGTAGAGAAGATGAAGAAGAAGAAGAAGAAAAAGAGGACGAACAAGAAGAATAACAAAAAGAAAAAGAAGTTGTAGAAGAAGAAGAAGAAGAAAATGAAGAAGATGAAGAAGTCAAAGAAGAAGAAGAAAACGAAGAATTTGAAAAAGAAAAAGATGAAGAAGAATATTAACAAAAAGAAGACGAAGAAGACCTAGAAGAAAGAAAAGAAGAAGAAGAAGGTGTTGAAGAAGAAGAAGATGAAGAATAGGAGGTGGAAGAAGAAGAAGAAGAAGAAGAAGAAGAAGAAGAAGAAGAAGTAGAACAAAACAAGAAGAAGAGGAATAAGAAGATGAAGAAGATGAATAAGAAGAAGAATAAGAAGAACAAAAGGATGAAGAAGAAGAAGAAGAAGAAGAAAATGAAGAAGAAGAAGAAAAAAAGAAGGCGAAGAAGAAGAAGAAGAAGCAGAAGAAGAATAAGTAGAAGAAGAAGAAAAAAGAAGAAGAAGAAGAATAAGAAGAAGAAGAAGAACTAAAACATGAAGAACAAGACAAAGAAGAAGAAGAAGAGGACAAAGAAGAAGAAGCTGAAGAAGAAGAAAAAAAAAGAAGAAGAAAAAGAGGAAGAAGAAGAAGAAGAAGAAGAAGAAGAAGAAAAAGAAGAAGAAGAAGAAGAAGAGAAAGAAGAAGAAGAAGAAGTAGAAGAAGAAGAAGAAGAAGAAGAAGGTGAAGAAGAAGAAGAAGAAGAAGAAGGCAAAGAAGAAGAAGAAGAAGAAGAAGGCAAAGAAGAAGAAGAAGAAGAAGAAGAAGAATAAGAAGAAGAAGAAGAAGAAGAAGAAAAAGAAAAAATGAACAAGAAAAGAAAAAGAAGGAGAAGAAGAAGTAAAAGAAGAAGAAGAAGAAGAAGATGACGAAGACAAAGAAGAAAGGAAGATGTCGTAGAGGAAGAAGAAGGAGAAGAAGTAGAAGGAGTAGTTGTAGAAGAGCAAGAAGAAGAAAAAGAAGTAGAGGAAGGACAAGAAGGAGAAGAAGAAGAAGAAAAAATGGAAGAAGAAGAAGAAGAAGAAGAAGAAGAAGAAGAACAAGAAGAAGTAGAAGAAGAAAGAGTAGAAGAAAAAGTAGAAGAAGAAGAAAAAGAAGAAGAAGAAGGAGAGGAAAAATTAGAAGAAGAAGAAGAAGAAGAATAAGAAGAAGAAGAAGAAAAAGAAGAAGAAGAAGAAGAAGTAGAAGTAATAGAAGAAGAACAAACTAATGAGGAAGAAGATGAAGAAGAACAAGAAGTTAAAGAGGAAGAAAAAGAAGAAAAAGTAGTAGAAGAACTAGAAGAAGTAGAAGAAGAAAAAGAAGAAGAAAGAAGAAGAAGAAGAAGAAGAAGAAGAAGAAGTAGAAGAAGAAGAAGAAGAAGAAGAAGAAGAAGTATAAGAAGATGAAAAAGGAGATGAAGAAGAAGAAGAAGAAGTAGACGAAGAAGAAGAATGAGAAGGACATAAAGAAGAAGGGGAAGAAGAAGATGAAGATGACGTAGTAGAAGAAGAAGAATAAGAAGACAATTAAGAAGAAAAAGAAGAAGAAGAAGAAGAAGAAGAAGAAGAAGAAATTGATGTAGAAGAAGAAGAAGAAGAAACCAAGAACAAGAAGAAGATGATGAACAAGAAGAAGGTGAGGTGAACAAGACGAAGAAGAAGAAGAAGAAGAAGAATATCACGATGATAAAGAAGTAGTAGTAGTAGAAGAAAAAGATGATGAAGAAGAAGAAGATGAAGAAGTAGTAGTAGTAGTAGAAGAAGAAGAAGAAGAAGAAGAAGAAGACAACAAAGATGAAGAGGAAGAAGAAGAAGAAGAAGAAGAAGAAGAAGTAGAAGAAGAAGAAGAAGATGGAGAGGAAAATTTAGAAGAAGAAGAAGAAGAAGAAGAAGAAGAATTAGAAGTAGAAGAAGAAGAAGAACCTGATGAGGAAGAAGTTGAAGAAAATTAAAAGAACAAGAACAAGATGAAGAACAAGAAGTTAAAGAGGAAGAAAAAGAAGAAAAAGAAGAAGAAGAACTAGAAGAAGTAGAAGAAGAAAAAGAAGAAGAAAGAAGAAGAAGAAGAAGAAGAAGAAGAAGAAGAAGAAGAAAAAGAAGAAGAAGAAGAAGAAGATGCATACGAAGAAGAAAGAGGAGAAGAAGAAGAAGAAGAAAAAGAATTAGACAAAGAAGAAGAATGAAAAGATGATAAAGAAGAAGGAGAAGAAGGTGAAGAAGTAAAAGAAGAAGGAGAAGAAGAAGATGAAGAAGAAGATGGAGATGACGTTGAAGAAGAACAATAAGAAGAAGATGAAGAAGAAGAAAAAGAAGAGGAAGAAGATGAAGAAAATGATGTAGAAGTAGAAGAAGAAGGAGAAACAAAGAACAAGAAGAAGACGATGAACAAAAAGAAGATGAGGTGAACAAGACTACGAAGAATAAAAAGAAGAAGAATATCACGATGATGAAGAAGTAGTAGTAGTAGAAGAAGAAGAAGATGAAGAAGAAGAAGATGAAGAAGTAGAAGAAGAAGAAGACGACAAAGATGAAGAAGGAGAAGAAGAAGTGCAATACGAACAAGTAGAAGACAAAGAATAACAATAATAATAATAATAATAAAATTTAATAAGATTAAAAAGAAGGAGAAAAAGGAGAAGAAGAAGAAGTAGAAGAAGAAGAAGAAGAAGAAAAAGACGACAAAGAAGAAAAAAAAAGAAGAAGAAAAAGAAGAAGACGAAGAAGAAGGCAAAGAAGAAGTTGAAGAAGAAGAAGACGAAGAAGAAGAAAATGAAGAAGAGGAAGAAAAAGAGGAAGAAGAAGAAGTAGATGAAGAAGACGAAAATGAGGTGGTCAAAGAAGAACAAGAAGAAGACAAAGAAGATGAAGACAAATAAAAGGAAGATCGAGAAGAGGAAGATCGAGAAGAGGAAGAAGAAGACAAAGACAAAGAAGAAGAAAAAGAAGAAGAAGAAAAAGAAGAAGAAGAAGAAAAAGATGAAATAGAAGAAAAAGTTAAAAATGAAGAAGGGGAACAAGAAGAAGAAGATGATGATGAAGAAGAAGATGAAGAAGATGAAGAAGAATGAGATGATGATAATGAAGATGAAGAAGAAGAAGAAAGAAGAAGAAGAAGAAGAAGAAGTAGAAGATGAAGAAGAAGAAGAAGAAGAAGAGGAAGTTCAAGAAGAAGAAAAGGAAGAAGAAGAAGAAGGAAAAGTAGACAAATGAGAAGAAGAACAAGTAGAAGAAGAAGACAAAGAAGAAGAAGAAGAAGAATTAAATGAAGAAGAAGAAAAAGAAATTGAAAATGTTGGAATGGTAGAAGAAGTAGAATAAGAAAAAGATGAAGAAGAAGAAAAAGAAGAAGAAGAGCAAGGAGAAGATGAAGAAGAATGAGAAGAAGAAGAAGAAGAAGCAGATGAAGAGGAAGAAGAAGAATTCGAAGAAGATGTAGACGAAGAAGTGGAAGAAGAAGAAGTCTATAAAGAAGAAAAAGAAGAAGAAGAAGAAGAAGAAGAGGAAGAAGAAGAAGAAGAAGAAAAACTAAGAAGTAGAAGAACAGGAAAAAGAAGAAGAACAACAACAATAACAAGAACAAAAAAGAGATAAAGAAGAAGAAGAAGTAGAAGAAGAAGAAGAAGAAGAAGAAAAAGAAGTAGAAGAAGGAATAGAAGAAGAAGAAGAAGTGGAAGAAAATGAAGAAGAATAACAAGAAGAAGAAGAGGAAGAGGAAGAAGAAGATGAAGATGATGATGATGATGATGAAGAAGAAGAAGAATAAGAAAATGACAAAGAAGAAAAGGAAGAAGAAGAAGAAGAGATGGAGGAGAGTAAGAAAAACTAGAAGAAGATAATGAGGAAGAAGATGAAGAAGGGGAAGAAGAAGAAGAAGAAGAAGAAGAAGAAGAAGAAGATGAAGAAGATGAAGAAGAGGAGGAAGAAGAAAAAGACGTAAAAGAAGAAGAAAATGGAGAGGAAGAAAAAGAAGAAGAGGAAGAATAAGAAGAAAATGAAGAACAAGAAGAAGAAGAAGAAGAAGAGGAAAAAGAAGAAGAAAAGATGAAGAAGAAGATGAAGAAGAAGACAAAGAAAAACACGAACAAAAAGCAGACTAAGTAGAATAAGAAAAAGAAGATGAGGAAGAAGAAGAAGAAGAAGAAGAAGAAGAAGAAGAAGAAGTAGAAGTAGAAGTAGAAGAAGAAGAAGAGGAAGAAGGAGAAGAAGAATAAAGAGAAGAACAAGAAGAAAGAGAAGAAGAAGAAGAAGATGAAGAAGAAGAAGAAGAAGAAGCAGATGATGATGATGACGAAGATGATGATGTAGAAGTAGAAGAAGAAGAAGAAGGAGAAGAAGAAGACAAAGAAGAAGAAGATGTAGAAGAAGAAGAAGAAGAAGAAAAAGAAAAAGAAGAAGAAGAAGAGAAGGAAGAAGATGAAGAAGAAGATGATGAGGAAAAAGAAGATGGAGATGAAGAAGAAGAAGAAGAAGAAAACAAAGGCGAAGAAGAAGAAGAAGAAGATGAAGAAGAACAAGAAGTACCAGAAGAAGCAGCTAAAGAAATTGAGGAAGAAGAAAATATGGAGAGGAACAAGAACAAGAAGAAGAAGTACAATAATGGGGAAAAGGAGAAGAGGCAAGAGAAGAAGAAGATGAAGAAAAAGAAGATGAAGTAGAAGAAGGCGAAGAAGTTGTTGAAGAAGGAGAAGATGAAGAAGAAGAAAATGAAGAAGAAGAAGAAAAATGGGAAGAAGATGATGAAGAAGAAGAATAAGAAGAAGATTAAGATGAAGGAGAAGAAGGTGAAGACAAAAAAGAAGAGAAGAATAAGAAGAAGAAGAAGAAGAAGATGATGATGATGAAGAAGAAGAAGAAGAAGAAGAATGAGATGAAGAAGAAGTGGAAGGTGAAGAAGAAGAAGATGATGATGATGATGATGTAGAAGAAAAAGAAGATAAAGGAGAAGAAGAAGAAGAAGAAGAAGAAGAAGTAGAAAAAGACGATGACAATGACTAAGAAGAAGATGAAGAAGAAGAAGAAACAAAAGACGAAAGAGAAGGTGAAGAGGAAGAAGAAGAAGACAAAGAAGAAAAAGTCGAAGAAGACGAAGATGGAGAAGAGGACGATGAACAAGAAAAAGAAGAAGAAGAACAACAACAGCAAGAACAAACGGAAGATGAAGAAGAAGAAGAAGAAGAAGAAGAAGAAAAAGAAGCAGATGAAGGAATAGAAGAAGAAGAAGAAGAAGAAGTGGAAGAGGAAGAAAAAGAAGAAGAAGAAGAGGAATAGGAAGAAGAAGATGAAGAAGATGATGATGATGATGATGAAGAAGAAGAACAAGAACATGACGAAGAAGAACAGGAAGAAGAAGAAGAAGAGATGAAGGTGAGCAAGAAAACAAGAAGAAGATAAAGAGGAAGAAAATGAAGAAGGGGAAGAAAAAGAAGAAGAAGAAGAAGTTGATGATGAAGAAGAGGAAGAAGAAGAAAAAGACATAGAAGAAGAAGAAAATGAAGAGGAAAAAAAGAAGAAGAGGAGGAATAAGAAGAAAATGAAGAACTAGAACAAGAAGAAGAAGAGGAAAAAGAAGAAGAAAAGATGAAGAAGAAGAAGAAGAAGAAGAAGAAGACGAAGAAAAACACGAACAAAAAGGAGACTAAGTAGAGGAGGATAAAGAAGACAAGGAAGAAGAAGAAGAAGAAGAAGAAGAAAACGAAGAAGAAGAAGAAGAAGAAGAAGAAGAAGAAGAAGGAGAAAACAAAGGCTAAGAAGAAGAAGAACAAGAAGATGATGAAGAACAAGAAGTACCAGAAGAAACAGTAAAAGAAGAAGAAGAAGAAGAAAATACGAAGAGGAACAAGAAGAAGAAGAAGAAGTACAATAATGGGGAAAAGGAGAAGAGGCAGGACAAGAAGAAGATGAAGAAAAAGAAGATGAAGTAGAAGAAGGCAATGAAGTTGTTGAAGAAGGAGAATATGAAGAAGAAGAAATGAAGAACAAAAAGGGGTAGAAGAAGAAGAAGATGATGATGATGAAGGAGAAAAAGGTGAAGACGAAGAAGAAGAGAAAGAATAAGAAGAAGAAGAAGAAGAAGAAGACGAAGAAGAAGAAGAAGAACAAGAAGAAGAACGAGAAGAGGAAGAAGAAGTGGAAGATGAAGAAGAAGAAGAAGATGATGATGATGATGATGATGAAGATGAAGAAAAAGAAGATAAAGGAGAAGAAGAAGAAGAAGAAGAAGAAGAAGAAGATGAAGAAGAACATGAAGAAGAAGAAGAAGAAGAAGAAGTAGAAGAAGGCGACGACAACGACTAAGAAGAAGAGGAAGAAGAAGACACAAAAGGCGAAAGAGAAGGTAAAGAGGAAGAAGAAGAAGACAAAGAAGTAGAAGACGAAGAAGACGAAGATGGAGAAGAGGAGGAAGAACAAGTCGATGAAGAAGAAGAACAAGAAGAAGGCGATGTAAAAAAATAAGATGAAGAAGAAGAAGTAGAAAAGAAGAAGAATTAGAAGAAGAAGAAGAAGAAGAAAAAGGAGAAGAAGAAGAAGACATAGAAGAAGAAAATGATGAGAAAGAAGAAGAAGAAGAAGAAGAAGAAGAAGAAGAAGAAGAAGACGAAGAAGAATAAGAAGAAGAAGAACAAGAAGAAGAACAAGAAGGAGAAGAAGAAGAAGATAATGCGGGAGGCATAGAAAAAGAAGAAGATGATGATGATGAAAACAAAGAAGAATAATAAGAAGAAGAAGGAAAAGTAGAAGAAGAAGATGACAACAAGGAAGATGAAGAAGAAGATGACAACGATGAAGAAGAAGAAGAACAAGGAAAAGAAGGAGAAAAAGGAGTAGAAGAAGAATTAGTAGTAAAGGAAGAAGAAGAAGGAGGAGAAGAAGAAGAAGACGTAGAAGATGCAAAAGAAAAGAAGAAGAAGAAGAAGACAAAGGAAAAGAAGACGAACAAGAAGAAGACAGACAGGAGGAAGAAGAAGAAGACGAAGAAGAAGGACAAGATCAAGAAGATAAAGAAGTAGAAGAAGAAAAAAAAAAGAAGATGATGAAGAAGTAAAAGAAGAAGAATTGAAAGGAGTAAAAGAAGAAAAAGAAGAAGAAAAAGGAGAAGAGGAAGAAAAAGAAGAAGAACAAGACGAAGATGAGGAAGACGTTGACAAAGAAGAAAAAGAAGAAGAAAAGAAGAATAAAAACAAGAATAAGAAGTAGAAGAAGAAGAACAAGAAGAAGAAGAAGAAGAAGTTGAAGAAGAAGAACAACAACAAGAATAAGGAAAAGAAGAAGTAGAAAAAGGAAGAAGACGAAGACAAAGAAGAAGAAGAAGAAGAAGAAAATGAAAATGAAGGAAAAAGAAAGAAAGAGAAGAAGAAGAGGAAGAAGAAGAAAAAGAAGTATATGAAGAAGAAGAAGAAGAAGAAGTAGAAGAAGACAAAAAAAGAAGAAGACAAAGCAAAAGAA
>JAIUJO010001010.1:0-5000 GCA_023846275.1 Vanilla planifolia | reverse complement strand
GATGACAAAGAAGAAGAAGAAAATAAAGAAAAAGAAGAGGAAGAAGAAAAAGAAAACAAACAACAACAAGAAGAAGACGATGTAAAAGAAGAAGACGAATAAGAAGACAATGAAGAAGAAGAAGACGAAGAAGAAGGAGAAGAAGTAGAAAAAACAATAGAAGACAAAGAAGAAGTAGAAGAAAAAGAAAAATAAGAAGCTGAAGAAAAAGAAGAAGAAGAAAAAGAGGAGGAAGAAGTAGAAGATGAAGATGTAGAAGAAGAAGAAGAAGAAGTAGAGGAATAACAAAAATAATAATAATAATAACAATTTTAATAAAAAAAGAAGAAGGAAATGAAGAAGAAGAAGAAGGAGAAGAAGAAGAAGAAGAAAACCTGACGGAGAAGAAGTCAAAGAAGAAGAAGAAGGTGATGATGAAGAAGAAGAAGAAGAAGAAGAAAAAGAAGAAAAAGAATAATAAGAAGAAGGAGAAGAAGAAGCAAGTGAAGAAGAAGAAGAAGAAGGAGAAGAGGGAATAAAAGCAGAAGTAAAGGAGAAGAGGAGGAAGAGGAGAAAGAAGAAGAAGAAGAAGATGATGAAGAAGAAGAATAAAAAGAAAAAAGAGAAGAAGAAGCAGAAGAAGAAGTAGAGGAATAATAATAATAATAATAATAATAATAAAGAAGAAGAAAAAGAAGTAGATGAAGAAGAAGAAGAATAATAATAATAATAATAAAAAAGAAGAAGAAAAAGAAGTAGTATGAGAAGAAGAAGAAGAAGATGAAGAAGAAGAACAAGAAGAAGAAGAAGACAAAGAAGAAGAATAAGAAGATGACGAAGAAGAAAATGAAGAAGGGGAAGAAGAAGAAGACAAAGAAGAAGAAGAAGAAGAAAAAGAACAAAAAGAAGAAGAAGGCGACAAAGAAGAAGAAGAATAGTAACAAGTAGTAGAAGAAGATGAACAACAAGAACCACAACAACAAGAAGAAGTAGAAGAATAAGACGAAGAAGAAGTTGAAGAAGAAGAAGAGGAGGAGAAGAAGAAGAAGAAGTAGAACAAGAAGAAGAAGAGGAAGAAGAAGTAGAAGAAGAAGATGACGAACATGAGAAAGAAGATCTAGACGAAGAAGAAATAGACGAAGAAGATGAAGAAAAAAAAAGAAGACAAAGAAGGAGAAATTGAAGAAGAAAATGAACGAGAAAAAGAAGATAAAGAAGAAGAAGAAGAAAATCAAGAAGATGAACAAGAAAAGAAGAAGAAAAAGAGGATGGCCAAGAAGAAGAAGAAGAAGAAGAAGAAGAAAAGGAAGAAAAAGATGAGGAAGAAGATGATGATGATGATCACGAATAAGAAGGACAAGAAGAAGATGAAAAAGAAGAAGAAGAAGAAGATGAAGAAGAAGAAGAGGAAGAAGAGGAACAGAAAGAAGAAGAAGAAGATGAGTAAGAAGAAGAAGAAGACGAAGAAGAAGAGAAGAAGAACAAGAAGAAAAGGAAGTGGAATAAGAAGAAGAAGAAGAAGTGGAAGAAGAAGACGTCGAAGAAGATGAAGACGATGAAGAAGCAGAAGAAGAAGAAGGAGAAGTGGAAGAAGAAGATGACGAAGAAGTTGAAGACGAAGAAGAGGAAGAAGAGGAAGACGAAGAAGAAGAACAATAAGAAGAAGAAGAAGAAGGAGACGAAGAAGATGAAGAAGAAGTTGAAGAAGAAAAAGACGAAGAAGAGGAAGAAATCAAAGCAGAAGAAGAGGATGAAGGCAAAGAAGAAAAAGAACATGAAGAAGAAGAAGAAGAAGAAAAAGAAGGAGAGGAAGAACATGAAGATGAAGAAGAAGAAGAAGAAGAAGAAGAAGAAAAAGAAGAAGAGGAAGGAAAAGAATAATAAGAAGAAGAAAAAGTGGAAAAAGAAAAATAAAAAGAAAAAGAAGAAGAAGAAGAAGAAAAGGAGAAAAAGAAGAAAAAGAAGAAGAAGAGGGAAAATAAGAAGAATAAAAACATTTAGAAGAAGGAGAAGAAGAAGAAGAAGAAGAAGAAGAAGGAGAGGAAGAAGAAGAAGTAGAAGAAGCAAATGAAGAAGAAAAAGAATAAGGAGAAGAAGAGGAAGAAGAAGAAAGAAGAAGAAGAAGAAGAAGAAGAAGAAAAGAAGAAAAAGAAATGACGAAGAAGAAGAAGACGACGAAGAAGTATATGATTACGTAAAAGATGAAGAAGAAGAACAACAAGAAGGAGAAAAAACAGAAGAAGAAAAAGACAAAGAAGAAGAAGACGAACAAAAAGGAGGAGAAGTAGAAGAAGAAGAAGAAGAAAGAGGTGAAGAAGAAGAAAAAGAACGAAAAAAAAGAAGAAGAAGAACAAGAAGATAAAGAAGAAGAAGAAGAAGAAAAAGACGCAAAAGAAGAAGAAGAAGAAGAAGAGGAACAAGAAGACAATGAAGAAGGCAAATGAGAACAAGACGAAGAAGCGGAAGCAGAAGAGGATGAAGAAGAAGATGAAGAAGAAGGAGAAGAAGTAGAAGAAGTAGAAGAAGAAGAAGAAGAAGAAGAAGAGGAATAAGAAGAAGAAGAAAAAGAAGAAAAGGTATAGTAAGAAAAAGTAAAAGAAGAAGAAGAATAAAAAGAAGGAGAATATGATGAAGAAGAAAAAGGACAAGAAGAAAAATAACAAGAATAAAAATAAGAAGAAGGAAGAGGAGGAGGAGAAGAAATAGAAGAAGAAGAAGGAGAAGAATAAGGAGAAGAAGAAGGAGAAGAAGAAGAAGAAGAAGAAGAAGATGTTGAAGAAGAAGAAGAAGAAAAGAAGAAAGAAAAGAAGAAGACGAAGAAGATAAAGAAGTTGAAAAAGAAAAAAAAGAAGAAGATGATGAAGAAGACGACGAAGAAGAAGATGACTAAGTAAAAGAAGAAGAAGAAGGTGAAGAAAAAGAAGAGGGAGAAAAGGAAGAAGAAGAAAATGATGATGATGAAGAAAAAGAAGAGTGGGAAGAAGAAGAAGAAGACGAAGAAAAAGGAGAAGAAGAAAATAAGAAGAAGAAGAAGAAGAAGAAAAAGAGGTAGATAAGGAGGAACAAGAAGGAATAAAAGATGAAGTAGATGGAGAAGAAGAGGAAGAGGAGGAGGAAGAAGAAGAAGATGATGATGATGATGAAGAAGAAGAAGAATAAAAAGAAAGAGCAGAAGAAATGAAGAGGAAGAGGAAGAGGAAGAAGAAGAGGAAGAGGAAGAAGAAGAAGAAGAAGAAGAAGAAGAATAAAAAAGAAGAAGAAAAGAAGTAGAAGAAGAAGAAGAGGAAGAAGCAGAAGAAGAAGAAGAAGAAGAAGAATAATATAGAAGAAGAAGAAGATGATGATGATGATGAAGTCGATGGCCAAGAAGAAGAAGAAAAAGAAGAAAAAGAAGAAAAAGCAGAAAAAGAAGAAAAAGAGGAGGAAGAAGACGAAGAAGATAATGATGATGATCATGATTAAGAAGATGACGAAGAAGAAGAAGAATAAGAAGAAGAAGAAGAAGATGATGATAAAGAGGAAGAAGAGGAAGAGGAAGAAGAAGAAGAAGAATAAAAAGAAGAAGAACATGAAGAAGAAGAGAACAAGAACAAGAAGAAGAAGAAGCGGAATAAGAAGAAAAAGAAGAAGAAAAAGTAGAAGAAGAAGACGACGAAGAAGTTGAAGATGAAGAAGTAGCAGAACAAGAAGAAGAAGTGGAAGAAGAAGAAGAAGATGAAAAAGTTGAAGACGAAGAAGAGGAACAAGAAGAAGAAGAAGAAGGAGATGAAGAAGATGAAAAAGTTGAAGAAGATGACGAAGAAGAAGAAGAAAAAGATGATGAAGAAGAAGAAGAAAGCAAAGAAGAAGAAGAAGATCAAGGCGAAGAAGAAAAAGTAGACGAAGAAGAAGAAGAAGAGAGGAAGAAAATGAAAATGAAGAAGAAGAAGAAGAAGAAGAAAAAGAACCAAAAGAAGAAGATGAAGAAGAAGAAGAATAATAATAAGAAGAAAAAGTGGAAAAAGATTAATAAAAAGAAGAAGAAGAAGAAGAAGAAGAAAAAGGAGAAGAAGATGAAGAAGAAGAAGAAGAATACGGAAAATAAGAAGAATAAAAATAAGAAAAAGAAGGAGGAGAAGAAGAAGAAGAAGAAGAAAGAGGAGAGGAAGAAGAAGAACAAGGAGAAGAAGCAAACGAAGAAGAAAGAAGAAGGAGAAGATGAAGGAGAAGAAGAAGAAGAAGAGGAGGAGGAGGAAGAAGAAGAAGAAGACAACAATGAAGTAGATGTTTAAGTAAAAGATGAAGAAGAAGAAGAAGAGGGAGAAAAAATAAAAGAAGAAAAACACAAAGAAGAAGAAGAGGAAGAACAAGAGGGAGAAGAAGAAGAAGAAGATGAAAAAGGTGAGGAAGAAGAAAAGAAGAAGAAGAAGAAGAAGAAGATAAAGAAGAAGAAGAAGAAGAAGAAAATGACAAAGAGGAGGAAGAAAAAGAAGGAATAAAATGAGACGAAGATGGAGAAGAAGAAGAAGAAGAAGAAAAAGAAGGAGAAGAAAAAGAATAATAATAAGAAGAGGAAGATGAAGACGAAGAAGAGGAAAGAGAAGAGAAGAAGAAAAAGAAGAAGGAAAAGATGAAGAAGAAGATGAAGCAGAAGAAGAAGAAGAAAAAGAAGAAGAAAAAGAGGAGGAAGAAGAAGAAGAAGAAGATGACCAAGAAGATGAAGAAGAAGACGAAGAAGAGGAAAATGAAGAAGAGGAAGAAGAAGATGTCGAAAAAGAAGAAGAAGAAGATGAAGAAGAAAAAGAAGAAGAAGAAGAAGACGTAGTAAGAGCAGTAGGAGAAGTTGGCGAAGAAGAAGGAAAAGAAGAAGAAGAAGAAGAAGAAGAAGCTGAAGAAGATGAAGAAGAAGAAGAAGAAGAAGAAAAAGAAGAAGAAGAAGAAGACAAAGAAGAAGAAGAAGAAGAAGAAGATGATGATGATGATGATGATCATGATGATGATAATGATGAAGAAGAAGAAAAAGATGATGATAATGATGATCA
>JAIUJO010001482.1:162500-172500 GCA_023846275.1 Vanilla planifolia | reverse complement strand
GAAGAACAACAAGAAGAAGAAGGCCAAGAAGATGAAGAACAAAAAGAGGAATGAGAAGTAGAAGAAGAAGAAGAAGAAGAAGAAGATGAAGAAGATGAAGAAGGCAAAGAAGAAGAAGAAGAAGAAGAAGAAGAAGATGGAGAATAGGAAGAAGAAGATGAAGAAGAAGAAGAAGAACTCGAAGAAGTTGAAGAAGAAGAAGACGAAGGAGGAGGAGGAGAAGAAGAAGAAGAAGAAGAAGAAGAAAAAGAAGAAGAAGAAGAAGAAAAAGAAGTAGAAGAAGGCAGAGGAAGAGAATAAGAAGAAGAAGAAGAAGAAGAAGAAGAAGATGGAGAAGAAGAAGAAGAAGAAGATGAAGATGAAGAAGAAGTAGAAGAAGACGAAGTAGAAGACGAAGAAGAAGAAGAAGAAGAAAAACAAGGAGAGACAGGAGAAAGAAAAAGTAAAAGGAGAAGAAGAAGAAGAACGAAAAGAAGAAAAAGAAGAAAAAGAAGAAAATAAAGAAGATGAAGAAGAAGAAAAATATGGAGAAGAATAAAAAGTACAAGAAGAAGGAAAAAGGGAAGAAGTATAAGAAGAAGAGAAAAAGAAGAAGATGAAGAAGGAGGAGACAAAGAAGAAGAAGAAGAAGAAGAAGAAGAAGAAGAAGTAGAACAAGAAGAAGATGAAGAAGTAGAAGGCAAAGAAGTGGAAAAGAAGACAAAGAAGAGGAAGAAGAAGAAGAGGAAGATGATGGAGAAGAAGAAGTAGAAGAAGAAGAAGATGATGATGTTGTAGAAGAAAAAGAAGAAGAAAAAGAGGACGAAGAAAAGGAAGAAAAAGAAGAAGATGAAGTCGCAGAAGAAGACAAAGAAGAAGAGGAGGAAGAAGAAAAGGAAGAAAAAGAAGAAGATGAAGTCGCAGAAGAAGACAAAGAAGAAGAGGAGGAAGAAGAAGAAGAGAAAGATGAAGAAGAAGAAGAAGAAGAAGAAGAAGAAGAAGAAGAATAAGATGAAGAAGAAGAATAAGAATAAGAATAAGAAGAAGAAGAAGAAGAGGAAAAAGAAGAAGAAGATGGTGGTGATGAAAAAGAAGAAGAAGAAGACAAAGAAGAAGAAGTTGTAGTAGTAGAAGAAGAAGAAGAAGAAGAAGGAGGAGGAGGAGGAGGAGGAGTTGGATGAGGAGAAGAAGAAGAAGGAGAAGAAGAAGAAGAAGAAGAACAACATGAAGAGGAAGAAGAAAAAGAAGAAGAAGTTGAAGAAGAAGGAGACGAAAAAAAAGAAGAAGAAGATGAAGATGGAAGAGACAAAGAAGAAGAATAAGAAGAAGATGAAGGAAAGGAAGATAAAGAAGAAGAAGAAGTCAAGGAAGAAGTCGAAGAACAAGTGGAAGCAGAAGAGTAAGACAAAAAAGAAGAAGAAGAAGTAGAAGAAGTAGAAGAAGTATTAGAAGAAGAAGAAGATGGAGGAAAACAAGAAAAAGAAGAAGTAGATGGAGAAGAAGGAGGAGGAGGTGAAGAAGAAGTATGGGATGAAAAAGAAGACGAAGAAGAAGAGGAAGATGATTAAAAAGAAGAAGAAAAAAAAAGATAAAGAGGAACAAGAAGAAGAAAATGTTAACATAGAAAAAGACGTAGAAGAAAAAGAAGATGAAGTAGAAGAAGAAGAAGAAGAAGAAGAAGGAGACAAAGAAGAAGAAGTTGAAGAAAAAGAAGAATAGCATGAAGAAAATGATAAAGAAGTAGAAGAAGCAGAAGAAGAAGCAAAAGAAGGCGAAGATGGAGAAGAAGGAAAAGAAAAAGAAGAAGGAGAAGAAGAAGAAGAAGAAGCAAAAGGAGAAGGAGAAGAAGAAGAAGAAGGAGAAGGAGAAGAAGAAGAAGAAGAAGAAGAAGAACTAGAAGAAGAAGAAGAAGAAGAAGAACTAGAAGAAGAAGAGGAAGAAGAAGAAGATAATGGTGACGATTACAAAAAAGAAGAAGAAGAAGAAGAAGAAGAAGAAAAAGAAGAAGAAGAGGAAGAAGAAGAAGACAAAGAAGAAGAAGAAGAAGAGGGGAAAGAATAAAAAGAAGAGGAAGAAGAAGAAGAAGAAAAAGAAGAACAAGAAGAAGAAGAATAAGAAGAATAAGAAGAAGAAGAAGAAGAGGAAGAGGAGGAAAAGATGAAGCAGAAGTAGAAGAAGAAGAGGAAGAACACAAAGTAGAAGTAGAGGAAAAAGAAGAACAAGAAGAATAAGAAGAAGAAAAAAAAGACAAAGAAGAAGATGAGGAAGAAGAAGAAGAAGGAGACAAAAAAGAAAAAGTAGAAGAAGGGGAAGAAAAAGAAGAAGAAGAAGAAGTCAAAAAAGAAGATGAAGAAGAAGAAGAAGAAAAAGAAGTAGAAGTAGAAGAAGAAGAAGAAGAAGAAGAAGAAGAAGAAGAAGATGAAGAAGAAGAAGAATAAGAAGAAAAAGAAGTAGAAGAAGAAGGAGAAGAAGGACAACAAGGAGAAGAAGTAGAAGGAGAAGAAGAACAAGAAGCAAAAGATGAAGAAGAAGAAGAAGATGATTATGGCGGGGATGACGAAGAAGAAGAAGAAGGCGAAGAAGAAGAACAAGAACAAGAAGAAGAAGACCAAGAAGAAGAAGAAGGAGAAGAAGAAGAATAAGGAGAAAAAGTAGGAGAAGAAGAAGAATAAGAAGAAGAAGAAATAAAGAAGAAGAAGAAGAAAAAGAAGAAGAATGAGTAAATGAAGAAGAAGAAGAAGAAGAACAAGGAGAAAAAGAATAAGAAGAAGAAGAAGAAGAAGAAGAAGATAAAGAAGAAGACAAAGAAGAAGAAGAAGAAGAAGAAGATGAAGAGGAAGAAAAAGAAGAAGAAGAAGAGTAATAATAAGAAAAAGAAGAACAAGAAGAACAAGAAGATGATGAAGAAGTAGTAGAAGAAGAACAAGGGGAAAAAGTAGAAGGAGAAGAAGAATAAAAAGAAGAAGAAGAAAATGAAGAAGAAGAAGAAGAGGAAGAACTTGACGAAGAACAAGAAGAAGATGAAAAAGACGAAGAAGAAGAAGAAGAAGAAGAGAAAGAAGAGGAAAAGGAAGAAGAAGAAGAACAAGAAGTAGAAGAAGAGAAAGAAGAGGAAGACAAAGAAGAAGAAGAAGAATAAGAAGAAGAAGTCGAAGAAGATGAAGAAGAAGAAGAAGAAGAAGAAGAAGAAGGAATGGGAGGAGGAGGAGGAGAAGAAGTAGCAGAAGAAGAAGAAGAAGAAGATGGATATGAAGAAGAATAGGAAGAAGTAGAAGAAGAAGAAGAGGAAGAAGAAGAAGACAAAAAAGAAGAAGAAGAAGAAGAAGAAGAAGAAGGGAAAGTAGAAGAAAAAGAAGAAGAAGAAAAAGAAGGAGAAGAAGGAGAAGGAAGTGGAAAAAGGAGGAGGAGAAGAAGAAGAAGAAGAAGAAGAAGGAAAAGAAGAAAAAGTAGAAAAAGAAGAAGAAGAAGAAGAAGAAGAAAAGAAGGAGAAGAATAAGAAGTACAGGAAGAAGGAGAAGCGAAAGAATAAGGAGAAGGGGAAGAAGAAGGAGAAAAAGAAGAAGAAGATGAAGAAGGAAGAGACAAAGAAGAAGAAGAGGAAGAAGAAGAAGAAGAAGAGGAGGAAGAAGAAGTAATAGAAGAAGAAGATGAAGAAGATGAAGACGAAGATCCCTAATCCCTAATCCCTAATCCCTAATCACTAATCCCTAATCCCTAATCCCTAATCCCTAATCCCTAATCCCTAAGAAGAGGAAGACGAAGATGAAGAAGAAGATGAAAAAGAAGAAGAAGAAGAGGAAGAAGAAAAGGAAGAAAAAGAACAAGAAGAAGTCGAAGAAGAAGAGGAAGAAGAAGAAGACAAAGGAGAAGAAGAAGAAGAAGAATAAGTTGAATAGGAAGAAGAAGAAGAAGAAGACAAAGTGGAAGAATAAGAAGAAGAAGAAGAAGAAGAAGAAGAGTTAAAAGAAGAAGAAGAAGAAGAAGATAAAGTGGAAGAATAAGAAGAAGAAGAAGAAGAAGAAGAAGAGTTAAAAGAAGAAGAAGAAGAAGAAGAAGAAGGAGAAGGAGAAGAAGTAGAGGGAGAAGAAGAAGAAGAAGAAGTCGAAGAAGAAGACAAAGAAGAAGACAAAGAAGAAGAACAAGAAGAATAAAAAGAAGAGAAAGAAGGAGAAGAAGAAGTGGAGGATGAAATAAAATAAGAAGAACAAGAAGAAGAAGATGATGAAGATGATGAAGAAGAAGACGAGGATGGAAGAGACAAAGAAGAAGAACAAGAAGAAGTAATAGTAATAGAAGAAGAAGAAGAAGAAGGCAAAGAAGAAGAAAATGTAATAGAAGAAGAAGAAGAAGAAGAAAAAAAGGAAAAGAAGAAAAAGAAGTCAAGGAAGAAGATGTAGAAGAAGAGGAAGAAGAAGAAGAAGAAGATGATAATGAAGCAAGACAAGAACAAGAAGTAGAAGGAGAAGAAGGAGGAGAAGAAGAAGAAGAAGAAGGAGAAGTATGGGAAGAGGAAGAAGAAGACAAACAAGAAAAGGTTAATGAAGACAAAGAAGTAGAAGAAAAAGAACAAGAAGGAGAAGAAGTAGAAGAAGAATAAGATGGAGAAGAAGAAGAAGAAGAAGAAAAAGAAGAAAACATGAAGAAAATGACAAAGAAGTAGGAGAAGGAGAAGAACAAGTAGAAGAAGGAGAAGAAGGTGAAGGAAAAGAAGAAGAAGGAGGAGAAGAAGAAGAAGGTTAAGAAGGAGAACAAGGAGAAAAAGGAAAATAAGTAGAAGAAGGAGAAGAAGAGGAGGAAGAAGAAGAAGAAGCAGAAGCAGAAGAAGAAGATGATGATGATGATGATGACGATGACAAAGAAGATGAAGAAAAAGAAGAAGAAGAAGAAAAAAAGAAGAAGAGGAAGAAGAAGAAGACAAAGAAGTTGAAGAAGAAGAAGAAAAGCAAGAATAAGAAGAGAAGAGGAAGAAGAAGAAGAGGAGGACGAAGAAGAAGAAGAAGAAGAAGAAGAAGAAAATGACAGAAGAAGAAGAGGAGGAAGAAGTACAAGAAGACGACGAAGAAGGAAAGAAGACAAAGAAGAAGATGAAGAAGAAGAAGAAGAGGATGAAGAAGAAGGAGATAAAAAACAAGAAGTAGAAGAAGGGGAAGAAATAAAGAAGGAGAAGAAGACGAAAAAGAAGATGAATAAGAAGGAGAAGAAGAAGAAGAAGAAGAAAAAGAAGTAGAAGAAGAAGTAGAAGAAGAAAAAGAACAAGAAGATGAAGAAGAAGAAGAATATGAAAAAGAGGAAGAAGAAGAAGAAGAAGAAGGAGAAGAAGGAGAAGTAACAGAAGATGGAGAAGAAGAAGAAGATGATGATGATGATGGTGATGATGATGAAAAAGAAAAAGAAGGCAAAGAAGAAGAAGAAGAAGAAGAAGATGATGAAGAAGAAGAAGAAGAAAAAGGAGGAGAAGAAGAAGGAGAAGAAGAAGAATAAGAAAAAAAAGAAGAAAATGAAGAATAAGTAGAAGAAGAAGAAGAGGAGGAGGAAGAACTGGACAAAGAACAAGAAGAAGAAGATGAACAAGATCAAGAAGGAGAAGAAAAAGAAGAGGAAGGGGAAAAGGAAGAAGAAGAAGAAGTGGATGAAGAAGAAGAATAAGAAGATGAAGAAGAAGAAGAGGAGAAAGAAGAAGAAGAAGAAGAAGAAGAAGGCGAAGAAGAAGAAGAAGAATAAGAAGAAGAAGAAGAAGAAGAAGACGGAGAAGTAAGAGGAAGAAAAGAAGATGAAAAAGAAGAGGAAAATGATGAAGAAGAAGAAGATGAAGGAGGAGGAGGAGGAGGAGAAGAAGAAGAAGAAGATGGAAGAGGAGGTGGAGAAGATGAATAAGAATAACAAGAAGAAGAAGAAGTACAGAAAAAGATGGAGACGAAGAAGAAGAGGTAGAAGAAGAAGAAGAGGTGGAAGAAGAAGAAGAAGAAGAAGAGAAGAAGAAGAAGAAAAAGAAGAAGTAGAAGAAGATGTTGAAGAAGAAGAAGAAGAATAAGAAGAAGATGAAATAGAAGAAGAAGAAGAAGAAGAAGAAGAAGGAGAAGAAGAAGAAGAAAAAGAAGGAGAAAAAGGAGAAAGAAGAAGAAAAAGGAGAAGAAGAAGAAGTAGAAGAGGGAGAAGAAGAAAAAGAAGAAAAAGAAGAAGTTTAAGAAGAAGAAGAAAAAAGAGGAGAAAAAGAAGAAGAATCTGAAGTTGAAGGAGCAGAAAAAGAAGAAGAAGAAATGAAGAAAGAAGAGACAAAGAAGAAGATGATGAAGAAGTAGTAGTAGAAGAAGAAGATGAAGAAAAAGAAGACGAAAAAGTGGAAGTGGAAGACGAAGAAGAGAAAGATGAAGAAGAGGAAGACGAAGGACAAGAAGAAGAAGAAGAAGATGTAGTTGAAGAAAGAGAAGAAGAAGAAGAGGAAGAAGAAAAGTAAGAAAAAGAAGAAGAAGAAGTCGAAGAAGAAGAGGATGAAGAAGAAGAAACAAAGAAGAAGAATAAGAAGAAGAAGAAGAAGAAGAATAAGTAAAAGAAGGAGAAGAAGAAGAAGAAGAAGATGATGATGATGATGATGAGCAAGAAGAAGAAGAAGAATAAGAAGAAAAAGAAGCAGATGAAGAATAAGGAGAAGAAAGAGAACAAGGAGAAGTAGAGGGAGAAGAAGAAGAAGTAGAAGAAGAAGAAGATGATGATGAAGAAGAAGAAGATGATGATGGTGATTAAGAAGAAGAAGAAGAAGAAGAAGATGATGATGATGAAGATGAAGAAGAAGATGAAGAAGAAGAAGAAGAAGAAAAAGAAGAAAAAGAAGAAGAAGAAGTCGAAGAAGTTGAAAAAAAAGACGAAGAAGAAAAAGAAGAAAAAGAAGAAGGCGAAGAAGGAGACAAAGAAGAAGAAAATGAAGAAGAAGACAAAGATGTAGAACTAGTAGAAGAGGAAGAAGAAGAAGAAGGAAAAGAGGGAGAGAAATAAGAAGAGTAAGAGGAAGAAAAAGTAGAAGAGAAAGAAGAAGAAGATGATGAAGAAGAAGAAGAAGAAGAGAAAATAAGAAGAAGAAGAAGGAGGAGGAGAAGAAGATTTTCAAAGAAGAAGATGTAGAAATTAAAGAAGAATAAGAAGAAGAAAGAGAAGAAGAAGAAGCAGAAGAAGAGGAAGTCAAAGAAGGAAAGTAGATGAAGAAGCAAAGAAGGAGAAGTAGAAGAGGAATTAGAATAAGAAGAAGAAAAAGAAAAAGGAGATAAAGAATAAGAAGAAGAAGGAGAAGAGGAAGACGAAGAAGTTGAAGAAGTAGTAGAAGAAGAAGATGAAGAAGAAGAAGAAGAAGATTAAGAAAATCCAGAAGAAGAAGATGAAGAAGAAGATGACGTCGAAGAAGAAGATGGAGAAGAAGAAAAAGAAGAAGAAGAATAAGACGAAGAAGACAAAGAAGAAGAAAAAGAAGAAGAAGAAAAAGTAGTAGTAGAAAAAGAAGAAGAAGAAGATGATGAAGAAGAAGAAGAAAAAGAAAGAGAAGAAGAAGAAGAAGTACAAGAAGAAGAAGGAGAAGGGGAAGAAGAAGAAGTGGAACAAGAAGGAGAAGAAGAAGAAGAAGATGAAGAAGGAACAGGCAAAGAAGAAGAAGAAGAAGACGATGATAAAGAAGAAGAAGAAGAAGAAAAAGAAGAAGACGAAGTAGTGGGAGAGGAAGATGAAGAAAGGAAGATGAAGAAGAGGAAGATGATGGAGAAGAAGAAGAAGAAGAAGAAGAAGAAGAAGAAGATGTAGTGGAAGACAAAGTAGAAGAAGAAGAGGAAGAACAAGAGGAAGAAAAAGAAGAAGAATAAGGTGAAGAAGAAGACAAACAAGAAGAAGAAGAAGAAGAAGAAGGAGAAGGAGATGGAGAAGAAGAAGGAGAAGTATTAGAAGATTAAGAAGATGGAGAAGAAGAAGTAGTAGAAGAAGAAGATGAAAAAGATCAATAAGAAGAAGAAAAAGAAGAGGAAGGGGAAGAGGAAGAAGAAGTGGATGAAGAAGAAGAATAAGAAGATTAAGAAGAAGAAAAAGATAAAGAAGAAGAGGAAGAAGAAGAAGAAGAAGAAGGTGAAGAAGAAGAAGAAGAAAAAGAAGGAGTAGGAGGAAGAGAAGAAGATTAAGAAAAAGAAGAGGAAAATGATGAAGAAGAAGAAGATGGAGGAGGAGGAGGAGGAGGAGAAGAAGAAGAAGAAGAAGAAGAAAAAGATGGAAGAGGAGAAGGAGAAGAAGAATAAGAATAACAAAAAGAAGAAGTACAAAAAAGATGGAGAAGAAGAAGAAGAGGTAGAAGAAGAAGAAGAAGAAGAAGAAGAGAAGAAGAAGAAGAAGAAGAAGAAGAAGAAGAAGTAGAAGAAGTTGAAGAAGAAGAAGAAGAACAATAAGAAGATGAAGTAGAAGAAGTAGAAGAAGAAAAAGAAGAAGGAGAAAGAAGAAGAAAAAGGAGAAGAAGAAGAAGTAGAAGAAGGAAAAGAAGAAAAAGAAGAAAAAGAAGTTGAAGAAGAAGAAAAAGGAGAAAAAGAAGAAGAAGATCAAGAAGGAAGAGACAATGAAGAAGATGATGAAGAAGAAGTAGTAGTAGAAGAAGAAGATGAAGAAAAGGAAGACAAAAAAGTGGAAGTGGAAGACGAAGAAGAGGAAGATGAAGAAAAGGGAGACGAAGGATAAGAAGAAGAAGAAGAAGAAGATCTAGTTGAAGAAAGAGAAGAAGAAGAAGAGGAAGAAGAAAAGTTAGAAAAAGAAGAAGTCGAAGAAGAAGAAAAAGAAGAAAAAGAATAAGAAGAAGAAGAAACAAAGAAGAAGAAGAAGAAGAAGAAGAAGAAGAATAAGTAAAAAAAAGAGAAGAAGAAGAAGAAGAAAAATAAGAAGAAAAAGAAGTAGAAGAAGAAGGAGAAGAATGAGAACAAGGAGAAGTAGAATGAGAAGAAGAAGAAGAAGTAGAAGAAGAAGAAGATGATGAAGAAGAAGAAGAAGATGATGATGGTGATTAAGAAGAAGAAGAAGAAGAAAAAGAAGAAGATGATGATGGTGATCAAGAAGAACAAGAAGAAGAAGAAAAAGAATAAGAAGAAGAAGAAGAATAAGAAGAAGAAGAAGAAGGAGAAGAATAAGAAGAAGAAGAAGAAGAAGAAGAAGAAGGGAAAGAATAAGAAGAAGAAGAAGAAGAAGAAGAAGATGAAGAAGAAGAAGAAGAAGAAGAAGAAAAAGAAGAAAAAGAAGAAGTTTAGAAGTTGAAGAAGAAAAAGACGAAGAAAAAAAAGGAGAAGAAGAAGGCGAAGAATAAGACAAAGAAGAAGAAAATGAAGAAGAAGACAAAGATGTAGAAGTAGAAGAAGAAGAAGAAGAAGAAGAATAAGAAGAAGAAGAAGAACAAGAAGATGGAAAAGTGGGAGAAAAATAAGAAGAGTAAGAGGATGAAAAAGTAGAAGAGAAAGAAGAAGAAGATGATGATGAAGAAGAAGAAGAAGAAGAGGAAGAGAAAATAAGAAGAAGAAGGAGGAGGAGGAGAAGAAAAAGAAAAATAGAGATAAAGAAGAATAAGAAGAAGAAGGAGAAGAAGACGAAGAAGTTGATGAAGTAGTAGAAGAAAAAGATGAAGTAGAAGAAGAAGAAGAAGAAGAAGAGGATGACATCGAAGAAGAAGTTGGAGAAGAAGAAGAAGAAGAAGATAAAGTAGTAGAAGAAGAAGAAGAAGAAGATGAAGAAGAAGAAGAAAAAAAAGAAGGAAAAGGAGAAAGAGAAGGAGAAGGAGAAGAAGAAGAAGAAGAAGAAGAAGAAGAAGAAGAAGCAAAAGAAGAAAAAGAAGAAGAAGAAAAAGATGAAGAAGAAGAAGAAAAAGAAAGAGAAGAAGAAGAAGTACAAGAAGAAGAAGGAGAAGGGGAAGAAGAAGAAGAAGTAGGAGAAGAAGAAGAAGAAGAAGGAAGAGGCAAAGAAGAAGAAGAAGAAGATGATGAAGAAGAAGAAGTAGAAGAAGAAGAAGACGAAGAAGAAGACA
>JAIUJO010001482.1:145000-157500 GCA_023846275.1 Vanilla planifolia | reverse complement strand
AGAATAAGAGTAAGAAGAAAAAGAAGAAAGAGAAGAAGAGGAGGAAGAAGAAGAAGTAGAAGAACACGATGAAGAAGGAGAGGAAGAAGAAGTCAAAGAAGTAGAAGAAAAAGAAGATGAAGAAAAACAAGAAGAACAAAGCGAAGATGAAGACAGAAAAAGAAGAAAAACAAAAAGAAGACAAAAGAAGAAGAAGAGAAGAATTAGAAGAATAATATGATGAAAAATAAGAAGTAGAAGAAAAAGAAGGTTAAGAAGATCAAGAAAAAGAAAAAGAGGAATGAGAAGAAGAAGAAGAAGAAGAAAGAGAAAATGAAGAGGAAGACGAAGAGGTAGACGAAGAAGAACAAGGAAAAAGTGAATAAAAAGAAGAAGAAGAAGACAAAGAAGAAAAAGAAGAAGATGAAGAAGAGGAAGAGGAAGAAAAAGAAGAAGAAGAAAAGGAAGAAGAAGAAAATGAAGAGGAAGAAGAACAAGAAGACGAAGAAGAAGTAGTAGTAGTAGTAAAAGAAGAAGAAGAACAAGAAGTTGAAGGAGAAGAAAAAGAAGAAGAAGAAGAAGAAGAAGAAGAAGAAGAAGAAGAAGAAGAAAAACAAGAAGAACACGAAGAAGAAGAAGTTGAAGAAGAATAAGAAGACGAAGAAAAAGAATAAGAAGAAGAAGAAGAAGAAAAAGAAGAAGAACAAGACAAAGAACACGAAGAAGAAGAAGAAGAATAAGAATAAGAAGTCGAAGAAAAAGAAGAAGAAGAAGAAGAAGAAGAAGAAGAAGAGGAACAATAGGAAGAAAAACATGAAGAAGAAGAAGATGAATAAGAATAAGAAGACAAAGACGAAGATCATGAAGAAGAAAAAAAGAAGTAGAAGAAGAAGAAGGCGAAAAAAAAAAGTAGAAGTAGAAGTAGAAGAAGAAGAAGAAGAAGAACAATAATAATAAGACAAAAGAAGAAGATGGAGAAGACGAAGAAAAAGAAGAAGGCGAAGAAGAAGAAGAAGAAGAAGAAGTACAAGAAGAAGAACAAGAAGGAGAAAAAGAGGAAGAAGAAAAACAAGATGTAGACGAAGAAGAAGACGACTAAGAAGAAGAAGAAGAAGAAGAAGACAAAGAAGTAGAAGAAGATGTAAAAGTAGGAGAAGAAGAAGAAGAAAAAGAAGACGACGAAGAAGAGGAAGAAGAAGAAGAGGAGGAAGAGGAGGAAGAAGAAGAAGTAGAAGAAGTAGAAAAAATAGAAGAAGAAGAAGAGGAGGAGGAGGAAGAAGAAGAAGAAGAAGAAGAAGAAGAAAGAGAAGAATGTGAAAAAGATGAAAAAGAAGAAGAAGACGAAGAAAAAGAAGACGAAGAAAAAGAAGAACAAGAGGGAGAAGAAGAGGAAGAAGAAGAGGAAGAAGAAGAGGAAGAAGAAGAAGAACATGAAGAAGAAGAGGAAGAAGATGAAAAAGAAGAAGAAGAAAAAGAAGAAGACGAAGAAGAAAATGAAGAAGAAGAAAAAGATGATGAACAAAAAGAAAAAAGAGGAGGAGAAGAAGAAGGGAAAGAGGACAAAGAAGAAGTAGGAGAAGAAGATGTAGAAGAAGAAGAAAAAAGAGATAAAGAAGAAGACAAAGAAGAAGAAGAAGAGGAAGAAGAAGAAGAAGAAGAAGGAGAAGAAGAAGGGGAAGAAGAAGAAGAAGAAAAAGAAGAAGAAGAAGAAAGAAGAAGAAGAAGAAGAAGAAGAAGATAAAGAGGAAAAAGAAGAAGAACAACAAAAAGAAGAAGAAGAAGAATAAAAAGAAGAAGAAGATTGATGATGATGATGATAACGATGAAGAAGAAGAAGAAGAAGATGAAGAAGAAGAAGAAGGAGAAGAAGAAGAAGAAGAAGAAGAAGTACATGATTAAGAAGAAGAAGGCGAAGAAGAAGAAGAAGAATGAAGAAGAAGAAGAAAAAGAAGAAGAAAAAGGAGAAGAAGAAAGAATCAGAAGACGAAGAAAATGAAGAAGAAGAAGAAAAAGAAGAAGAAGATAATGATGATGATGAAGAACAAGAAGAAGAGGAAAAAGAAGAAGAAGAAGAAGAAGAAGAAGAAGAAGAAATAAAATAATAAGATGGAGAAGAAGAAGAAGAAGGAGAAGAAGAAGAAGAAGAAGAAGAAGACGAAGAAGAAGAAGAAGAAGAAGATAAAGAAGAAGAAGAAGAAAAGGAGGAAGAAGAAGGAGAAAAAAGATGGAGAAGAAGACGAAGAAGAAGGTGAAGAAGAAGTAGAAGAAAAAGAAGAAGGAGAAGATGACAAAGAAGAAGAAGAAGAGGAGCAAGTAGAAGAAGAAGATGAAGAAGAAAAATAGAAACAAGAGCAAGAAGTCGAAGAAGAAGAAGAAGAAGAAGAACTAGAAGAACAAGAAGAATAAGAAGAAGAAGAAGAAGAAGAAGAAATGACGAATGAGAAGGAGAATGAGGAGAAAAAGAATAAGAAAAAGTAGAATATGTAGTAATAGTAGTGGTAGTAGAAGAAGAAGAAGAAGAAAAAAAAGAAGAAGGAGAAGAAGAAGGACAAAAAAAGATGGAGAACAAGAAGTACAAGGAGAAGAAGAAAACAAAGGACAAAAAGAAGATGAAGAAAAAGATGATGAAGAAAAAGAAGAAGGAGAAGAAGATGAAGAAGAAGAAGAGGAAGATGAACAATAAGAAGAAGAAGAAGAAAAAGGAGACGAATAAAAAGAAGAAGAAGAAAAAGGAGAAAATGAATAAGAAGCGAAGAAGAAGAAGAAGAAGACAAAGAAGAAGAAGAAGAAGAAGAAGAAGATGTAGATGAAGAAATAAAGAAGAAGAGAAAAAAGAAGAAAAAGAAGAAGAAAAACAAGAAGACGACGAAGATGTAGTAAAAGAAGAAGAAGAAGAGAAAGAAGAAGGAGAAGGAGAAGAAGAAGGAGAAAAAGAAGCAGAAGAAGAAGAAGCAGAAGAAGAAGAAGAAGAAGAAGAAGAAGAAGAAGAAGAAAAACAAGAAGAACAAGAAGAAGAAGAAGACGAAAAAGAATAAGAAGACGATGAAAAAGAATAAGGAGAAGAAGAAGAGTACGAAGAAGAAGAAGGAGAAAAAGAAGAAGCAGAAGAAGAAGAAGGAGAAGGAGTAGGTGAACAAGAAGAAGTAGAAGGAGAAGTAGTAGAAGTAGTAGTAGAAGAAAAAGAAGAGGATGAAGAAGAAGAAGAAGGAGAGGAACAAGAAGGAGAAGCCAAAGAAGAAAAAGAAGTAGTAGAAGAAGAAGAGGAAGAAGATTAAGAGGAGAAAGAAGAAGAAGAAGATTAACATAAAGAAGAACAAGGACTTGAAGAAGAACAAAAAGAGATAGAAGAAGAAGAAGAAGAAAAGGAAGTGGAGGAAGAAGAAGAAGATGAAGAATAAGAGGAGATGGAGAAGAGGAAGACAAAGAAGAGGAAGAAGAAGAAGAGGAGGAGGAAGAAGAAGAAAAAAAAGAAGAAGAAAAAGAAGAAGAAGAAGAACAAGAAGAAGAAGAAGAAGAAGTAGAAGAAGAAGTAAGAAGAAGATGAAGGTGAAGAAGAATAAGAAGAAGAAGAAGAAGAAGAAGAAGAAGAAGAAGCAGAATAAGAAGTTGGAGAAGAAGAAGAAGAAGAAGAAGAAGAAGAAGAAGAAGAAGAAGAAGAAGAAGATGAAGAAGAAGAAGAAGAGGAAGAAAAAGAAGGAAGAAAGAAATGAAGAACAAGAAGAAGATGAAGAAGAAGAAGAAGGAGGAGGAAGAGGAGAAGAAGATGAAGAAGAAGAAGAAGAAAAAGAAGAAGAGAAAAAAGAAGAAGAAGAGAGATAAGAATAAGAATGAGAAGAAGAAGAAAGAAAAAGAAGATGAAGTTCAAGAAGGAAAAGAAGAAGAAGATGAAGAAGTTAAAGAAGAAGAAGAAGAATAAGAAGAATTCGATGAACAAGAGGTGGAAGAAGAAGAAGATGATGAAGATGAAGAAGAAGATAAGGAAGAAGAAGAGGAACAAGAAGAAGAAGAAGAAGTATAAGAAGAAGAAGATGAGGAAGAAGAAGAAGAGAGGAAGAAGAATGAAAAGACGAAGAAGAAGAAGAAGAAGAAGAAGAAGATGATGATGATGATGATTATGTGTTAAAAGAAGAGAAAGAAGATGAAGAAGAAAAACAAGAAGTAGAAGAAGATGATGATGATGAAGAATTAGAAGTAGAAGAAGAAGAAGAAGAAAAAGAGGAAGATGATGAAGAAGAAAAAGGAGAAAAAGAAAAAGAAGAAGACAAAGAAGATTAAGAAGAAGACGAAGAAGAAGAAGAATTAGATGAAGAAGAAGAAGTCGAAGACGAAGAAGAAGAAGTAGAAGGAGAAGTTGAAGAAGGAGAAGAAGAAGAAGGAGAAGAAGGAGAAGAAGAAGAAGAAGAAAAAGAAGGAGAAGAAGAAGAAGTACAAGGAGGAGGATGAGAAGAAGGAGAAGAAGAAGAAGAAAAGAAGAAGAAGAAGAAGAAGAAGAAGAAGAAGAAGAAGATGATGATGATGATGAAGAAGAAGAAGAAGAAAATTAAGAAGAGGTTGAAGAAGAAGAAGAAAACAAAGAAGAAGAAGAAGATGATGATGATGATAAGGACGAAGAAGAAGAAGAAGAAGATGATGAAGAAGAAGAAGTAGAAGAAGAAAATGAAGAAGAAGAAGAAGAGAAGAAGAAGGAGGTGGAGGAGGGGAAGAAGAAATAGAAAAGGACGAAAAAGAAGAACAAGAACAAGAAGAACACAGAAGAAGAAGACGAAGAAAAACAATAAGAAGAAGATGAAGTCAAAGAAAAAGATGAAAAAGAAGACAAAGAAGAACAAGAGAAAGATTAGGAAGAAGGATAAGACGAAGAAGAAGAAGAAGAAGAAGAAGAAGAAGAAGAAAAAGAAAAAGATGATGAAGAAGAAGAAAAAGAAGAAGAAAAAGATGACGAAGAAGAAGAAGCAAAAGAAGACGAAAGAGAAGGCAAAGAAGTAGAAGACAAGGAAGAAGAAAAAGAAGGAGAAGGAGTAAGAGAACAAGAAGAAGTAGAAGGAGAAGTATTAGAAGTAGTAGAAAAAGAAGAAGAAGAGGAAGACGAACAAGAAGAAGAAAAGGAGAGGAACAAGAAGAAGATGCTGAAGAAAAGAAGAAGAAGAAGAAGAAGAAGTAGTAGTAGTAGTAGAAGAAGAAGAATAAGAACAAGAAAAAGACAAAGAAGAACAAGAAAAGATAAAGAAGAGGAAGACAAAGAAGCAGAAGAAGATTAAGAGGAGCAACAAGACGAAGAAGAAGATGATAAAGAAGAACAAGAAGATGATGAAGAAGAAGATGAGATAGAAGAAGAAGAAGAAGAAGACGAAGAGGAAGAAGGGCAAGAAGAAGAAGAAGAGGACGACGAAGAAGAAGAAGAGGAGATGAAGAAGAGGAAGAAAAAGAAGAGGAAGAAGAAGAAGTAGATGAAGAAGAAGAAGAAGGGGAAGAAGAATAAGAAGAAGATGAAGAAGAAGAAGAAGTAGTAGAAGAAGAAGAAGTAGGAGAAGAAGAAGACGAAGAAGAACAAGAAAAAGAAGAAGAAGATGATGAAGAAGAAGATGATGATCAAGAAAAAGAAGTAAGAAGAAGAAGATGATGATGATGATGAAGAAGATTAAGAAGAAGAAGAAGGAGGAGGAGGAGGAGGAGAAGAAGAAGAAGAAGAGGGAGAAGAATAAGAATAAGAAGAAGAAGAAAGAAAAAGAAGATTAAGATTAAGGAGGCGAGGAAGAAGATGAAAATTTCAAAGAAGAAGAAGAAGAAGAGGAGGAAGAAGAAGGAGAAGAAAAATTCAAAGAAGAAGAGAAGGAAGAAGAAGAAGAAGAAGACGATGAAGACGAAGAAGAAGATGAAGAAGAAGAGGAAGGAAAAGAAGAAGAAGAAGAAGAAGAAGAGGAAGAAGAAGAAGAGAGGAAGAAGAAGGAGGAGACAGAAGAAGGAGAAAAAGAAAAATGATGATGATAATGTTGAAGGAGGGGAAGAAGAAGAACATGATGATGATGATGTGGAAGAAGAAGAAGAAGAAGATGAAGAAGAAAAACATGAAGTAGAAGAAGAAGAAAATGATGATTAAGAATTAAAAAAAGAAGAACAATAAGAAGAAAACGAGGAAGATGATGAACTAGAAGTAGGAGAACAAGAATAAGAAGAAGAAGCCAAAGAAGAATAAGAAAAGAAAAAGAAGAAGAAGAATTAGATGAAGAAGTAATAGTAGTAGTAGTAATAGAAGAAGAAGAAGAAGAAGGGGAAGAAGGAGAAGAAGGAGAAGAAAGAGAAGAAGAAGAAGAAGAAGAAGAAGAAGAAGAAAAGATGGAGGAGGTAAAGGAGGAGAAGAGGAAGGAAAAGAAGAAGAAGAAGAAGAAGAAGTTGAAGAAGAGGAAGAAGAAAATTAAGAAGAAGACGAAGAAGTTGGAGAAGAAGAAGAAGAAGAAGACAAACCAGAAGAAGAAGAGGAAGAAGTAGAAAAAGAAGGAGAAGAAGAAGATAAGGAAGAAGAAGGCCAAGAAGAAGAAGAATTAGAAGTAGAAGAATAAGAAAAGAAATAGGGGAAGAAGAAGAAGAAGGAGAAGAAGAACTAGAAGAAGTTAAAGAAGAAGAAGAAGAAGAAGTAGAAGAGGAAAAAGAAGAAGAATAAGAAGAAGAAGAAGAAGAGGAAGAAGATGATGATGATGATTAGGACGAAGAACAAGAAGTAGATGACGAAGAAGAAGTAGAAGAAGAAGAGAAGTAGGAGGGAAAGAAGAACAAGAAAAAGAAGAAGAAGAAGAAGAAGATGACGAAGAAGAAGAATAAGTTGAAGAAGAACAAGAAGAAAATGATGAAGAAGAAGTTCAAGAAGAACAATAAGAAGAAGAAGTCAAAGAAGAAGAAGAAAAAGACAACAAAGTAGAAGGGGAGATTAAGAAGAAGGAGAAGACGAAGAAGAAGAAGACGAAGAAGAAGAAGAAGAAGAAGAAGAAGAGGAAGGAGAAGAAGAAGAAGAAGAAGAAGATGACTAAGAAGAAGAAGGCAAAGAAGACGAAGGAGAAGGCAAAGAAGAAGTAGAAGAAAAAGAAGAAGAAGAAGAAGAAGAAGAAGATGTAGTTCAAGAAGAAGAGGAAGAAGAAGAAGAAGAAGAGGAAGAATAAGAAGAAGATGAAGAAGAAGAGGAGGAAGAAGAAGAAGAATAGGAAGAAGAAGAAGAAGGAGAAGAAGAAGAAGAAGAAGAAAAAGGAGTAGAAGAAGGAGAAGAAGGAGAAGAAGTAGAGGGAGAAGAAGAGGAAGAAGAAGAAGAAGATGATGATGATGATGATGATGGTGATGAAGAAGAAGAAGAAGAAGAAGATGATGAAGGAGAAGAATAAGTAGGAGAAGAAAAAGAAGATGAAGAAGAAGAAGAAGAAGGGGAAGAAGAAGAAGGAGGAGAAGAAGAAGACAAAGAAGATGAAGAAGAGAAGATGTAAAAGAAGAAGGAAACCAAGAACAAGAAAAAGATGTAGAAGATGAAGAAGAACAAGAAGATGAAGAAGGAAGAGGAAGGAAGAAGAAGAAGAAGAAGATGATGATGATGAAGATGATGGTTATGATGATGAATAAGAAGAGGAAGAAGAAGAAGGAGAAGAAGAAGACGAAGAAGAAGAAGAAGAAGAAGGAGAAGAAGAAGAAGAAGATGAAGAAGAAGAGGTAGAAGAGGATGACGAAGAATAGGGAGACAAAGAAGAGGAAGACAAAGAAAAAGAAGAAATAGAAGAAGTGGTAGTAGAAGAAGAAGGAGAAGAAGAGGAAGAAAAGGAAGAGGATAAAGAAGAACCAGAAGAATTTGAAGAAAAAGAAGAAGTTGATGAAGAAGAAGTTGTTGAAAAAGAGGGAGAAGAAGTAGTAGATGAAGAAGATGAAGATGATAAACAACAAAAAAAAAAGATGAGGAAGATAGAGAGGAAGAAGAAGATGAAGAAGAAGAAGAAGTAGATGATCATGATGAAGAAGAAGATGAAGAAAAAGGAGAAGAAGAAGAAGAAGAGGAAGAAGAAGAAGACGAAAAAGAAAGAGGAGGAGAAGAAGAAGAAGAAAAAGAGAAGAAGAAGAAGGTGAAAAGAAGAAGTAGAAGAAGAAGAAGAAAAAGAAGAAGAAGAAGTAGAAGAAGAAGAAGATGAAGAAGAGGAAGAAGAAGAAGATGTTGTAGAAGAAAAAGAAGAAGTAGAAAAGGAAGGAGAAAAGGAAGAAAAAGAAGAAGAAGAAGCCGAAGAATAAGATGAAGAATAAGAGGATGAAGAAGAAGACAAAGAAGAAGAAGAAGAAGAAGAAGAATAAGAAGAAAAAGAAGAAGAAGAACAACAAGAAGAAGAAGGGCAAGAAGATGAAGAAGAACAAAAAGAGGAACGAGAAAAAGAAGAAGAAGAAGAAGAAGAAGAACATGAAAGATATGAAGAAGAAGAAGATGAAGAAGATGAAGAAGGCGAAGAAGAAGAAGAAGAAGGAGAATAGGAAGAAGAAGAAGAAGAAGAACTCGAAGAAGTTGAAGATGAAGAAGACGAAGGAGGAGGAGGAGAAGAAGAAGAAAAAGAAGTAGAAGAAGGCAGAGGATGAGAAGAAGAACAAGAAGAAGAAGAAGAAGAAGAAGAAGATGGAGAAGAAGAATAAGAAGAAGAAGAAGATGAAGAACAAGCAGAATAAGAATAAAATGAATTAGTAGAAGAAGAAGAAGAAGAAGAAGAAGAAGAAGAAGAAGAAGAAGGAAAAGAAGGAGAGGAACGAGAAAGAAGAAGAAAAAGGAGAAGAAGAAAAAGGAGAAGAAGAAGAAGACGAAGAAGAAGAAAAACATGGAGAAGAATAAGAAGTACAAGATGAAGAAGGAGAAGGGGAAAAAGAAGAAAAAGTACAAGAAGAAGAGAAAAAGAAGAAGAAGGAGATCCAAAAGGAAGAGACAAAGAAGAAGAAGAAGAAGAAGAAGAAGAAGAAGAAGAAGTAGAACAAAAAGAAGATGAAGAAGAAGAAGACAAAGAAGTGGAAAAGAAGATGAAGAAGAGGTAGAAGAAGAAGAGGAAGACAATGGAGAAGAAGAAGAAGATGATGATGATGATGATGATTATGTAGTAGAAGAAAAAGAAGAAGAAAAACAGGAAGAAGAAAAGGAAGAAAAAGAAGAAGATGAAGTCAAAGAAGAAGAGGAGGAAGAAGAAGAAGAGAAAGAAGAAGAAGAAGAAGATGATGATGATGATGATTATGTAGTAGAAGAAAAAGAAGAAGAAAAACAGGAAGAAGAAAAGGAAGAAAAAGAAGAAGATGAAGTCAAAGAAGAAGACAAAGAAGAAGAGGAGGAAGAAGAAGAAGAGAAAGAAGAAGAAGAAGAAGAAGAATAAGATGAAGAAGATGAAGAAGAATAAGAATAAGAAGAAGTAGAAGAAGAAGAAGAAGAAGAAGAAGGAGAAGAAGGAGAAGTAGAATGAGAAGAAGAAGAAGAAGATGGTGGTAATGAAAAAGAAGAAGAAGAAGGCAAAGAAGAAGTAGAAGAAGAAGAAGAAGGAGGAGGAGGAGGAGGAAGAGGAGGAGGAGGAGGAGAAGAAGAGGAGAAGAAGAAGGAGAAGAAGGAGAAGAAGAAGAAGTTGAAGAAGAAGGAGACGAAGAACAAGAAGAAGAAGATGAAGAAGATGAGGAAGATGAAGAAGTTGAAGAAGGAAGAGACAAAGAAGAAGAAGAAGAAGAGGAAGAAGAAGAAGAATAAGAATAAGAAGAAGATGAAGAAAAGGAAGATAAAGAAGAAGAAGAAGTCAAGGAAGAAGTAGAAGAATTAGAAGAAGAAGTAGATGAAGGAAAATAAGAAAAAGAAGTAGAAGGAGAAGAAGGAGATGGAGGAGAGAAAGAAGAAGAAGAAGAAGAAGAAGAAAAAGAAGAAGTAGAAGAAGAAGAAGAAGAAGATGAGGAAGAAGAATAAGAAGAAGAAGAAGTAGAAGAAGAAGAAGAAGAAGAAGTAGAAGAAGAAGAAGAAGAAGAAGAAGAAGATGAAGAAGAAGAAGAAGGACAAGGAAGAAGAAGAAGAAGAAGAAGAAGAAGATGAAGATAGGAGGAGAAGAAGAAGAAGAAGAAGAATAAGAGAAAGAAGAAGAAGAGGGAGAAGAATAAGAATAAGAAGAAGGAGAAGAAAGAAAAAGTAGATTAAGATTAAGGAGGAGAAGAAGAAGATGAAAAAGTCAATGATGATGAAGAAGAAGAAGAAGAGGAGGAGGAGGATGAAGAAGGCAAAGAAGAATTCGAAGAAGAAGAGGAGGAGGAAGAAGAAGAAGAAGAAGAAGACAATGAAGACGAAGAAGAAGATGAAGAAGAAGAAGAGGAAGGAGAAGAAGAAGAAGACGAAGAAGAAAAGGAAGAAGAAGAAGAGAGGAAGAAGAAGGAGAAGACGAAGAAGAAGAAGAAGAAGAAAAATGATGATGATGATGTGGAAGAAGAATAAGGAGGGGAAGAAGAAGAACATTATGATGATGATGTTGAAGAAGAAAAAGAAGAAGATGAAAAAGAAAAACAAGAAGTAGAAGAAGAAGAAAATGATAATTAAGAATTAGAAGAAGAAGAAGAAGAAGAAGAAAATGATGAAGATGATCAAGGAGAATAAGAATAAGAAGAAAAAGCCGAAGAAGAATAAGAAGAAGATGAAGAAGAAGAAGAATTAGACGAAGAAGAAGTAGTAGTAGTAATAGAAGTTGAAGAAGAAGAAGAAGAAGGGGAAGAAGGAGAAGGAGATGAAGAAGAAGAAGAAGAAGAAGAAGAAGAAAAGATGGAGGAGGTAGAGGAGGAGAAGAGGAAGGAAAAGAAGAAGAAGAAGAAGAAGAAGTAGGAGAAGAAGAGGAAGAAGTAGAAAAAGGAGGAGAAGAAGAAGATGTGGAAGAAGATGGCGAAGAAGAAGAATAAGAAAAGAAGTAAGGGAAGAAGAAGATGAAGAAGGAGCAGAAGAAATAGAACAAGAAGTTAAGGAAGAAGAAGAAGAAGAAGAGGTAGGAGAGGAAGAAGAAGAAGAATAAGAATTATAATAAGAAGAAGAGGAAGAGGAAGAAGATGATGATGATGATGAGACGAAGAACAAGAAGAAGTAAAAGAAGAAAAAGAAGAAGAGAAGATGGAGGAGGAGGAGGAGGGAAAGAAGAACAAGAAAAAGAAGAAGAAGAAGAAGAAGATGAAGAAGAAGAATAAGTAGAACAAGAACAAGAAGAAGGGCAAGAAGAAGAAGAAGAAGAAGAACAAGAAGAACATGATGAAGAAGAAGTTGAAGAAGAACAATAAGAAGTCAAAGAAGAAGAAGAAAAGATGACAAAGAAGAAGACGAGGAGATTAAGAAGAAGGAGAAGACGAAGAAGAAGAAGAAGAAGAAGAAGAAGAAGATTACTAAGAAGAAGAAGGCAAAGAAGACGAAGGAGAAGGCAAAGAAGAAGTACGAGACAAAGAAGAAGAAGAAGAAGACGAAGAAGAACAAGAAGAACAAGAAGAAGAATTAAGAAAAGAAGAAGAAGTAGAAGAAGAAGAAAAGGAAGAAGAACAAGAAAAGGGAAAAGAAAAAGAATTGGAAGGCAATGACGAAGAGGAAGAAGAAGGAGGAGGAGAAGAAGAAGGAGATGAAGAAGAAGGAGAAGAACACGAAGAAGAAGAAGAAGTAGAAGAAAAAGAAGACAAAGATGAAAAAGAAGAAGAAGAAGAAGAAAGCGAAGAAAGAGAGGAGGAAGGAGAAGAAGAAGAAGAAGAAGAAGAAGAAGAAGTTGTAGTAGTAGTTGTTGTAGAAGAAGAAGAAGATGTAAAAGTTTAAGAAGAAAAAGAAGGAGATGAAGAAATAGAAGAAGATGAAGAAGAAGAAAAAGTGCAAGAAGAAGAAGAAGAAGAAGAGGAAATAGAAGAAGAAGGAGATGATTAAGAAGAAGAAGAAGAAGAAGAAGAGGAAGAAGAAGAAGAAGAGGAAGAAGAAAGAGAAGAAGAAGAAGAAGAAGAGGCAAAGAAGAGGTAGGCAACGAAGAGGAGGAAGAAGAAGCGTAAGAAGAAGAAGAAGAAGAACAAGACGAAGAAAAAGACAAAGAAGAAGAAGAGGAAGAAGGAGAAGGAGAAGGTGAAGAAGAAGAAGAAGAAGAAGTAGAGGAAGGGGATGGAAAAGAAGTAGAAGAAGCAGAAGAAGAAGAAGAAGAAGAAGAAGAAAAAGAAAACGAATATGAAGGTGAAGATGAAGAAGAAGAAAATGAAGAAGAAGAAGCAGTAGAAGAAGACAAAGAACAAGAAGAAGAAGAAGTAGAAGATGAAGAAGAAGAAGAAGAGGAAGAGGAGGAAGATGAGGATGAAAAAGTAGAAGAAGAAGAAGAAGAAGAAGAAAAAGAAAAAAAGAAGAAGAAGAAGAAGTTGATGAAGATATAAGAAGAAAGAGATGAAATAGAAGGAGGAGAAGAAGAAGAAGAAGAAGAAGAAGAAGAAGAAGAAGAAAATGAAGAAGAAGAAGAAGTAGAAGAAGAAGAAGAAGAATGTAATGAAGAAGAATAAAAAAGTGAAGAAGA
>JAIUJO010001482.1:140000-142500 GCA_023846275.1 Vanilla planifolia | reverse complement strand
GAAGTTGAGGGAGAAGAAGAAGAAGAAGAAGAAGAATAAGATGATGATGATGATGATGGTGATGAAGAAGAAGAAGAAGAAGAAGATGATGATGATGAAGGAGAAGAAGTAGAAGAAGAAGAAGAAGAAGAAGAAGAAGAAGAATAAGAAGAAGGAGAAGAAGAAGAAGAAGAAGTGGAAGAAGAAGAAGGAGGAGAAGAAGAAGACAAAGAAGAAGAAGAAGAAGAAGAAGTTGAAAAAGAAGAAGGAAACAAAGAAAAAGAAAAAGAAGATGAAGAAGACCAAGAAGAAGAAGATGAAGATGGAAGAGAAAAGAAGAAGAAGAAGATGATGATGATGATGATGAAGATGATCGTGATGATGATGAAGAAGAAGAAGAGGAAGAAGAAGAAGGAGAAGAAGAAGAAGAAGAAGAAGAAGATGATGAAGTAGAAGAAGAAGAAGAAGATGATGAAGAAGAAGAGGTAGAAGAGGAAGACCAAGAAGAGGAAGACAAAGAAGAGGAAGGCAAAGAAAAAGAAGAAGTAGAAGAAGTCGTAGTAGAAGAAGAAGGAGAAAAAGAAGAAGAAGAAAAGGAAGAGGATAAAGTAGAAGAAGAAGAAAAGGAAGAGGATAAAGAAGAAGAAGAAGAAGATGAAGAAAAAGAAGAAGTTGATGAAGAAGAAGAAGTTGTTGAAAAAGAGGGAGAAAAAGTAGAAGATAAAGAAGATGAAGATAAAGAAAATGAAGAAGAAGATAAGGAAGAAGAAGAGGAAGAAGAAGATGATGAAGAAGAAGAAGAAGAAGATGATGCCGATGAAGAAGAAGATGAAGAAAAAGGAGAAGAAGACGAAGAAGAGGAAGAAGAAGAAGACGAAGAGGAAGAAGAAGAAGGAGAGGAAGAAGAAGAAGAAGAAAAAGAGAAGAAGAAGAAGGTGAAAAGAAGAAGTAGAAGAAGAAGAAGAAGAAGAAGTAGAAGAAGAAGAAGATGAAGAAGAGGAAGAGGAAGAAGATGTAGTAGAAGAAAAAGAAGAAGTAGAAGAGGAAGGAAAAAAGGAAGAAAAAGAAGAAGCAGAAGCCAAAGAATAAGATGAAGAATAAGAGGAAGAAGAAGAAGAAAAAGAAGAAGAAGAAGAAGAAAAAGAAGAAGAAAGAGAAAAAGAAGAAGAAGAAGAAGAAGAATAAGAAGAAGAAGAAGAAGAAGGCCAAGAAGATGAAGAAGAACAAAAAGAGGAATGAGAAGAAGAAGAAGAAGAAGAAGAGGAAAGCAAAGAAGAAAAAGAAGATGAAGAAGATGAAGAAGGCGAAGAAAAAGAAGAAGAAGAAGAATAATAAGAAGAAGAAGACAAAGAAGAAGATGAAGAAGAAGAAGAAGAAGAAGAAGACGAAGAACAAGAAGAAGAAGAAGAAGAAAAAGATGCAGAAGCAGAGGAAGAAGAAGAAGAAGAAGACGAAGTAGAAGAAAAAGAATTAGTGGAAGAAGAAGAAGACTTCGAGGAGGAGCTGGAGGAAGAAGAAGAAGAAGAAGAGGAAGAGGAAGAAGGAGAAGAAGAATAAGAAGAAGAAGAGAAAGAAGAAGAACAAGAAAAAGAAGAAGAAAATGTATATGAAGTTGAAGAAGAAAAAGAAGAAGAAGAAGAAGAGGAGAAAGAAGCAAAAGCGAAAGACAAAGAAGAAGAAGAAGACGAAGAAGTTTAAGAAGAAGAAGTCAAAGAAGAAGAAGAAGAAGAAAGAGAAGAAGAACACAAAGAAGAAGAAGAAGAAGAAGAAGACGTAGAAGGTGACAAAGAAGAAGAAGAAGAATAAGAGGAATATAAAGAAGAAGGACAAGAAGAAGGTTAAGAAGAAGAAGAAGAAGGAAAAGAACGAGAAGAAGAAGAATAAGGAGAAGAAGGAGAAGGAGGAGAAGAAGAAGAAGAAGGAAAAGAAGATGAAGAAGGAAACGAAGAAGAATAAGACGATGTAGAAGAAGAAGAAGACAAAGACGAAGAAGAAGAAGAAAAAGAAGAAGAAGAAAAGGAAGAACAGGAAGCAGTAGAAGAAGACAAAGACGAAGAAGAAGAAAAAGAAAATAAAGAAGTCGAAGAGGAAGAAGAAGAAGAAGTAGATGTAGAAGAAGAAGAAGGAGAAGAAGAAGAAAAAGAAGAAGATCCAGAACAAGAACATGCAGAAGAAGAAGAAGTAGAAGAAGAAAAAGATGGAAAAGAAGAAAAAAAAGAAAAGAAAGAAGAAGAAGGAGAAGCAGGAGGAGAAGAAGACGAAGAAGAAGAAGAAGGAGAAGAAGCAAAGAAGAATAAAAAATAGATGAAGCAAAAGAAGAAGAAGAAGGAGAAGAAGATGGAGAAGAAGGAAGAGGAGGAGAAGAAGAAGAAGAAGAAGATGGAGAAGAAGACGAAGAAAAATTAGAAGTGGAAGTAGATCAAGGAGAAAAAGAAGATGTGAAAGAAGAAGAAGACGAAGAGAAAGAAGAAGAAGAAAAAGATGAAGAAGAAGAAGACAAAGAAGAAGAATAGAAAAACTA
>JAIUJO010001482.1:132500-135000 GCA_023846275.1 Vanilla planifolia | reverse complement strand
AAAGAAGCAAAAGAAGAAGATTTAAAAGAAGAAGAAGAAGAAGAAGGAGAAGAAATGAAGAAGAAGAAGAAGAAGAAGAAGAAAAGCAAGAAGAATAAGAAGAAGCAGAAGAGGAAGAAGAAGAAGATAAAGTAGAAGACAGAAGAAGGAGAAGAAGAAGATGACGGAGAAGAAGAAGATGTAGAAGAAGGCAAAGATGAAGAAGAATAAGAAGACAAAGAACAAAAAGAAGAAGAAGTAGAAGAAGAAGATGATGATGAAGATGAATATGAAGAAGAGAAGAAGAAGAAGAAGAAAAGACAGAGAAGAAGAAGAAGAAGAAGACAAAAAAAGAGATGAAGACGAAAAAGAAGAAGAAGAAGAAGAATAAGAAGGGGACGAAGAAGAAGATGGGGATGAATAAGACGTAGAAGAAGAAGACAAAGAAAAACAAGAGGAAGATGAAAATGTAGACGAAGATGAAGATGAAGAAGTGGAAAAAAGATGATGATGAAGAAGAAGACAGAGAAGAAGAAGAAGAAGGAGAAGAAGAAGAAGAAGAAAAAGGAGAAGGAGAAGAAGAAGAAGGATAAAAAGAAGGAGAAGAAGAAGAGGGAGAAGTAAAACAAGAAGAAGAAGAGGAAGAGGAAGATGAAGTTGAAGAAGAAGAAGAAGACGAATAAGAAGAAGAGGAAGCAGAAGAAGGAGGGGGAGGAGGAGGAGAAGAAGAAGAAAAAGAACAAGAAGAAGAAGATGAAGACAAAGAAGAAGAAGAAAAAGAAGAATAAGAAAAGGCAAAGAAGAAGATGTTGAAGAAGAAGAAGAAGAAGTAGAAGAAAAAGAAGGAGCAGGAGAAGTAGAAGAAGAAGAAGATGAAGAAGAAGAAAATGAAGAAGAAAAGAAGAAGGCAAAGAAGAAGATAAAGAAGAAGAGGAAGAAGTAGAAGATGAAGAAGAAAAGATGTAAAAGAAGAAAAAGATGAAGAAGAAGAAAAGAAGAAAAAGACGTAGAACAGGAAGAAGAAGAAGAAGAAGACAAAGAAGTGGAAGAAGGAGAAGAAGAAGAAGAAGATGAAGAAGAAGAAGTAGAAGAAGAAGAAGAAGCAAAAGAACAAGAAAAATAAAAAGAAGAAGAAAAAGAAGAAGAAGAAAAAGAAGAAGAAGAAGAAAGAGTAAAAGAAGGAAAAGAAGAAAAAGAGGGAGATTAGGAAAGAGAAAAGAAGAAGAAGAAGAAGAAGAAGAAGAAGAAGTAGAAGAAGAACAACAAAACGAAGAAGTAGAAGATGATGAAGAAGAAGAGGAAGACGAAGAAGAGGTAGAAAATGAAGAAGAAGAAGAAGAAGGAGAAGAAAAAGAAGAAGATGATGAAGAAGTAGGAGGCAAAAGAAGAAGAAGAACAAGAATAAAAAGTAGAAGAAGAAGAAGAAAAAGATGAAGAAGAAGAAAAAGATGAAGAAGAAGAAAAAGAAGAAAAAGAAGAAAAAGAAAAAGAAGAAGTGAAAGAAGAAGAAGAAGAAGAAGAAGAAGAAGAAAATGTAGAAGAATAAAGTGAAGAAGAAGAAGAAGAAGAACACGAAGAACAAGACATGTAAAAGAAGAAAGAAAAGTAGAAGAAGAGCAAGTAGACGAAGAAGAAGACAAAGAAGAAGAAGAAGAAGAAGAAGAAGAAGAGAAGATAGATACGAAGAAGAAGAAGAAGAAGAAGAAGAAGAAGAAGAAGAATTTGAAGAAGAAGAAGAAGAAGAAGAAGAAAAAGCAGAAGATGAAGAAGAACAAGATGATGATGAAGAAGAAGAAGAAGAACAATACAGAGAAGAAGAAGAAGAACAATACAAAAAAAGAAGAAGTAATAGAAGATGAAGAAGAAGAAGAAAAGAAGAAGAAAAAGAAGAAGAAGAAGAAGAAGATGAAGAAGAAGGAGAAGAAGAAGAAGAAAAAGAAGAAGACGAAGATAAAAATGATGAAGAGGAAGAACATGAAGAAGAAGAATAAGACAAAAAAGAACGGGAAGAAGAAGATGAGGATGATGACGAGGAACAAGAAGACCATAATATAAGAGAAGAAGAAAAAGCAGAAGAAGAAGAAGAAGAAGAGAAGAAGAAGAAGAAGCAGAAGAAGAGAAGACGTAGAAGAAGACGAAGAAGACAGAGGAAGACGAAGAAGACGAAGACAACAAAAAAAGAACACAAAGAGAAGAATAAGAAGACCATGAAGACAATGAAGAAGAAGAAGAAGAAGAGGAAGAAGAAGAAGAAGAAGATGTTGATGGTGATGATGAAGAAGAAGAAGAAGAAGAAGAAGAAGAAGTCTAAGAAGAAGAAGAAGAAGACGAAGAAGAAAAAGAAAATGATGATTAAGTAGAAGAAAAAGTAGAAGAAGATAAAGGAGAGGAAGAAGAAGAAGAAGAAGAAAAAGGAAAAGATGAAGAAGACAAAGAAGAAAAAGAAGAAGAAGAGGAAAAGGAATAACAATAAAAATAAAATGAAGAAGAAAAAGTTGATGATGATTAAGAAGAAGAAGAC
>JAIUJO010001482.1:122500-125000 GCA_023846275.1 Vanilla planifolia | reverse complement strand
TGATAAAGAAGGAGAAGAAATGAAGAAGAAGAAGAAGAAGAAGAAGGTGAAGAAGGAAGAGAAGAAGATGAAGAAGAAAAAGAAGAAGAAGAAGAAGTTGATGAAAGAAGAAGAAGAAGAAGAAGAAGGTGAAGGAGGAAGAGAAGAAGATGAAGAAGAAAAAGAAGAAGAAGAAGAAGAAGTTGATGATGATGACAAAAATAAGAAGAAGAAAAAGAAGAAGAAGAAGACAAAAGAAGAAGGTGAAGAAGTAGAAGAAGAAGACGAAGAAGAGGAAGAAGAACATGAACAAGAACAATAAGATGATGATGATGATGATGAAGAAAAAGGAGGAGAAGAAGAACAAGTAGGAGAGGAAGAAGAGGAAGAAGATGGAGAAGAAGGAGAACAAGCAGAAGAAGAATAAGTAGAAGAAAAAGAAGAAGAAAAAGAAGAAGGCAAAGAAGAAGATAATGAAGACAAAGAAGTAGTAGATGAAGAAGATGAAGAAAAGATGTAAAAGAAGATAGATGATGAAGAACAAGAAAGCGATGATGCAGAATATGAAGAAGAAAAAGAAGAAGAAGAAGAAGAAGAAGATGAAGAAGAAGACGAAGAAGAAGAAGAAGAAGAAGGAGATGAAGGAGAAGGAGAAGATGAAGAAGAAGACGAAGGAGACGGAGATGGCGTAAAAGAAGAAGAAGAAGAAGAAGAGGAAGAAGGAGGAGAAGAAGAAGTAGAACAAGAGCTTGAAGAAGAAGAAGAGGAAGAAGAAGTGGAATTACAATAGGAAGAAGAAGAAAACGAAGAAGAAGAAGAAGTGGAAGAAGAAGAACACGAAGGAGAGGAACAAGAGGAAGACGAAGAAGAAGAAGAAGAAGAAAAAGAAGACGAAGAAGAAGAATTAGATGAAGAAGACGAAGAATATAAAGAAGAAAAAGAAGAAGCAGAAGAAGAAGAAGAAGAAGAAGAGGAAGAAGAGGAAGAAGAAGAAAAAGAATAAAAATGATAAGGAGGAGGAGGAGGAGAAGAAGAAGAAGAAGAAAATGAAGAAGAAGAAGAAGAAGAAGAGAAGTAGAAGGAGAAGTAGTTGAAGAAGAAAAATTAGAGGAGGAAGAAGAAGAAGAAAAAGAGTAAGAGGAGCAAGAAGAAGATGATGAAGAAGAAGAAAAAAAGGAAGAAGAAGAAAAAAAAGAAGAAGAAGAAGAAGAACATGAAGAATAGGAAGACGAAGACAATGAAGAGGAAGATGAAAAAAAAAGGAGAAGAAAAAGAAGAAGAAGACGAAGAAGTAGAGGAAAAAGCAGTAGTAGAAAGAGAAGAAGAAGAAGAAGAATTAAGAATAGAAGGAGAAGGAGAAGAAGGAGAAGGAGAGAAAAAGAAGAAAAAGAAGACGAAGAAGAAGTACACGAAGAAAAATAAGAAGATGATGATGAAGAAAATGAAGAAGAAGAAAAATAAAAAGAAGTAGAAGAAGAAGCAGAATAAGTGGTAGAAGAAGATAGAAGAAGTAGAAGATGACAAAGAAGAATATAGAGAAGAAGAAAAAGAAGAATAACAAGAATAAAAAGTAGAAGAATAAAAAAAGAAGTCGAAGAAGAAGAAGAAGTAGAAGGCAAAGAAGAAGAAGAAGAAGAACAAAAAGAATATGATGTAGAAGATGAAGAAGAAGAAGAAGATGATGATGAAGAAGTAGAAGAAGAAGAAGAAGTAGAGGAAGAAGAAAAAGAAAATGAAGAAGAAGATGGAGAAGAAGTAGATGAAGAAGAAGAAGAAGAAGAAGACAAAGAAGAAGAAGAAGAAGAAGAAGAAGACGAAGAATGAAGATGAAGAAAAAGAAGAAGAACTAGTAAAAGAAGAAGAAGTAGAAGAAGAAGAAGACGAAGAGTGAAGATTAAGAAAAAGAAGAAGACAAAGGTGTAGAAGAAGTAGGAGGAAGAAAGAGAAGAAGAAGAAAGAGAAGCAAAAGAAGAAGAAACAAAAGAAGAAGAAGAAGAAGAAGAAGAAGGAGGAGAAGAAGAAGAAGAAAAAGAAGGAAGAGAAGGAGAAGGAGAAGAAGTAGAAGAAGAAGAAGAAGATGATGAAGATTAAGATGAAGAAGAAGAGGGACAAGAAGAAGGAGAAGAAGAAGAAGAAGATGATGATGATGAAGAAGAAGAAGAAGAAGTATAAGAAGAAGTAGAAGAACAAGAAGACGACGAATAAAAAGAGGAAGGCGAAGAATAGCACAATGAAGAAGAAGTAGAAGAAGAAAAAGAGTTAAGTGAAGAAGATGAAGAGGAAGCAGAAGAACAAGAGGAAGAAGAAGAAGGCAAAGAAGAAGATGAAGAAAAAGAAAAAGATGTAATAGAAGAAGAAGATGAGAAAGAAGAAGTAGAAAAAGAATAATTAGGTGAAGAAGAAGCAGATGAAGAAGAAGATGAAAGATAAGAAAAGGATAAAAAAGAAGTAGTAGAAGAAGAAGAAGGAGAAGAAGAAGAAGTAGAACAACAACAAGGAGAAGAAAGAGAAGGAGGAGAAG
>JAIUJO010001482.1:115000-117500 GCA_023846275.1 Vanilla planifolia | reverse complement strand
GAGGAAGAAGAAGACTTAGAAGAAGAAGAAGAAGAAGAAGAACAGGAAGAAGAATAAGAATAAGAAGAACGAGAAGAAGAAGAAGAAGAAGGAGAAGGAGGAGGATGTAGAGGAGGAGGACTAGAAGAGAAAGAAAAAGAAGATAAAGAAGTAGAAGAAGATGGAGATGAAGAAGACAGAGAAGAAAGAGAAGAAGATAAACAAGAAGATGAAGAAGAAGAAGGAGAACAAGATGAAGAAGTAGAAGAAGAAGAACAAGAAGGAGAAGAAGATGACAAAGTAGTAGTAATAGAAGAAGAAGAAGAAGAAGAAGCAGAAAAAGCAGAAGAAGAAGAGGAAGAAGAAGATGAAAAAGAAAAAGAAGGAAAAGAAAAATAAGAAGGAGAATGCAAAGAAGAAGTAGAAGAAGAAGACGAAGAGGTGATGAAGAAGAAAAACAAGAAGTTAAAGAAGAAGAATAAGAAGAAGAAGAAGAAGAAGAAGAAGAAGAAGTTGGAGAAAAAGGAGAAGAAGGAGAAGTAGAAGAAGTGGAAGAAGAAGAGGAAGAAGAAGGAGTAAATGAAGTAGAAGAAGAGGAAGAAGAAGGCGAAGAAGGTGAAGAAGTAAAAGAAGAAGAAGTAGAAGAAGAAGATGAAGAAGAAGAATAAAGAGAAGAAGAAGAAGAAAAAGAAGAAGAAGATGATGGAGAAGAAGAAGTAGAAGAAGAAGAAGAAGAAGTAGAAGAAGAAGAAGAAGGAGAAGTAAAACAAGAACGAGAAGAAGAGGAAGAACCAGAAGAAGCAGATGATGAAGAATTAGAAGAAGAAGAAGAAGCAGAAGGAGAAGAAGAAAGGAAAGAAGTAGAATATAAAGAAGGAGAAGAATAAGAAGAAGAACAAGAAGAAGAAAAAGTTGAAGAAGAAGTAGTAGTAGTAGTAGCAAAAGAAGAAGAAGGAGAAGAGGAAGAAGAAGAAGAAGAAGACGAAGAAGAAGAAAAGGAAGAGGAAGGAGAGATAGAAGAAGAAGAACAGGAGGCTGACGAAGAAGAGGAAAAGAATAAGAAGAAGGGAAGAAGAAGGAGAAAAAGACGAAGAAAAAAATGATGAGGAAGAAGAAGAAGAAGACGAAAATGATGATGAAGAAGAAAAAGAAGAAGAAAAAGACGAAGAAGAAGAAGAAGAAGAAGAAGAAGAAGAAGTAGAAGAAGAAGAAGAAGTAGAAGAATAAGAAGAAGGAGAAGAAGAAGAAGAAGAAGTAGAAAAAGAAGATGAAGAAGAAGAAGACGAAGGAGAAGGAGAAGAAAAAGAAGATGAAGAAGAAGAAGAAGAAGAGGAGAAGGAGGAAGAAGAATAAGAAGATCAAGAAGAAGAATAAGTAGAAGAGAAGAAGAAGAAGGAGAAAAGAAGAAGAAGAAGAAGATGAAGAGGATGGGGGAGAAGAAGAAGTAAAAGAAGAAGAAGAAGAAGAAGAAGAAGAAGAAGAAGAAGAACAAGAAGATTAAGAAGAGGAAGAAGAAGAAGATGAAGATAAAGAAGTAGAAGAAGAAGATGTTGATGATGAAGAAGAATTAGTAAAAGAAAAAGAAGAAGAAGCAAAAGAAGTAGAGGATGGAGAAGAAGGAGAAGAAGAAAAAGTAGAATAAGAAAAAGAAGAAGTAGAAGAAGAAAAAGAAGAAGTAGAAGAAGAAGAAGAAGAAGAAGTAAAAGAAGAAGAAGAAAACGAAGAAGTAGAACAAGAAGTTGAAGAAGACGAAGAAGAAGAAGACGAAGAAGAAGAAGACGAAGAAGAAGAAGACGAAGAAGAAGATACGAAGAAGAAGAAGAGGAAGATGAAGAAAAAGAAGAAGAAAAAAATGAAGAAGAACAAGAAGAAAAAGAAAAACAAGAAGAAGAAGAAGAATACAAAGAAGAAGAAGAAGAAGAAGATGAAGAATAATAAGAAGATGAAGAGGAAGAAGAGGAGGAAGAAGACTTAGAAGAAGAAGAAGAAGAAGAAGAAGAAGAACAAGAAGAAGAAGAAGAAGGAGGAGGACGAGGATGCAGAGGAGGAGGACTAGTTGAAGAAGAAGAAGAAGATAAAGAAGTAGAAGAAGATTGAGATGAAGAAGACAAAGAAGAAAAAGAAGAAGACAAACAAGAAGATGAAGAAGAAGATGGAGAACAAGATGAAGAAGTAGAAGAAGAAGAAGAAGGAGAAGAGAATGACAAAGTAGTAGTAATAGTAGTAGAAGAAGGAGGAGAAGAAGAAGAAGAAAAGAAGATGAAAAAGAAAAAGAAGGACAAGAAGAACAAGAAGGAGAACACAAAGTAGAAGTAGAAGTAGAAGAAGAAGACAAAGACGATGATGAAGAAGAAAAAGAAGTTAAAGAAGAAGAAGAATAAGAAGAAGAAGAAGAAGAAGAAGAAGTTGGACAAAAATGAGAAGAAGGAGAAGGAGAAGTAGAAGAAGTGGAAGAAGAAGAAGAAGAAGAAGAAGAACGAGAAGAAGAAGAAGAAGAAGATGAAGGGGAAGAAGATGAAGA
>JAIUJO010001482.1:95000-112500 GCA_023846275.1 Vanilla planifolia | reverse complement strand
AAACAGAGAAAAAGAAGCAGATTAAAAAGTGGAAAACAAAGAAGAATAAAAAGAAGACGAAGAACAATTAGAAGAACACAAAGAAGAAGAAAAAGAAGAAAAAGAAGAAGAAAATTATGAAGAAGAAGAAGATGATGTTGAAGAAGAAGAAATGGAAGACAAAGAAGAAGTAGAAGTAGAAGAAGAAAAGTTGAAGGCGATAACGAAGAAGAAGAAAAATGAGAAGAAGATGCAGAAGAAGAAGAAGAAGAAGAAGAAGATGATGATGATGATTATGATGAAAAAGAAAAAGAAAAAGAAAGAGAAGAATGAGAAGAAGGAGAAGAAGAAGAAGAAGAAGAAGATCTAGAAGTAGAAAATGAAGAAGAAGAAGAAAAAGAGGAAGAGGAAGAAGAAAAAGAAGAAGAAGAAGAAGTAGTTGTACTACAAAGAATAAGAATTAGAAGAAGAAGATGATGATGAAGGAGAAGAAGAAGAAGAAGAAGTTGAAGAAGAAGAAGGAGAAGGAGAAAAAGGAGGAGAAGAAGAAAAAGAAGAAGAAGGAGAAGAAGAAGAAGAAGAAGAAGGAGATGATGAAGTAGAAGAAGAAGAAGAAGAAGAAAGAGAAGAGGAGAATAACGTGGAGAAGGAGAAGAAGAAGAATAAGAAGAAGATGAAGATCAAGAAGTATAAGAAGAAGAAGAAGAAAAGGAGAAGAAACAGAAGAAAAGGAAGAGGAAGAAGTAGTAGTCGTAGTAAGAAGAATAAGAATGAGAATAAGAAGAAGAAGAAGAAGATGAAGGAGGAGAAGAAGAAGAAGAAGAAGGAGGAGGAGGAGGAGGAGAACAAGAGGGAGGAGGAGAAGAAGAAGAAGAAGAACAAGAAGGAGATGTAGAAGAAGAAGAAGACGAAGAATAAGAAGAAGAAGAAGAAGAAGATAAAGAAGTGTAAGATGAAGAAGAGTAAAATCAAGAAGAAGAAGGGGAATAACACGAAGAAAAAAAAATATAGAAGAAGAAGAATAATACAAAGAAGAAGAAGAATAAGAAGAATGAGAAGAAGACGGAGAAGAAGAAGAAGATGACGTAGAAGAAGAAGAGGAAGACAAGGAAGTGGATAAAGAAAATTATGAAGAAGAAAAAGAAAAAGGAGAAGAAGAAAAAGGCAAAGATGAACAAGATGATGATGGTGATGAAGAAGAAGATGAAGAAAAAGAAGACAGAGAAGAAGAGCAAGAAAAAGAACAAGAAGGAGGTGAAGAAGAATAAGAAGAAGGTGAAGAAGTAGAAGAAGAGGATGAAGAAGAAGAAGGTGAAGAAGAAGAAGAAGATAAAGAAGGAGAAGAAGTAGAAGGAGTAGAAGGAGAAGGAAAAGAAGAAGAAGAAGAAGAAGAAGAATAAGAAGAAGAAGAAGAAGGAAAATAAGAAGAAGAAGAAAAAATGGATGATGAAAAAGAAGGAGGAGGAGAAGAAGAAGAAGAGGAAGAAGAAGAAGAAGAAGAAAAAGAAGAAAAAGAAGGAGGAGAAGAAGAAGGAGATCAAGAAGGAGAAGAAGAAGAAGAAGAAGATGAAGAAGATGATGGTGATGATGAAGAAGAAGGAGAAGAAGAAGAAGATGAAGAAGATGAAGATGATGAAGAAGAAGAAGAAGATGAAAAAGAAGAGGAAGACAAAGAAAAAGAAGTAAAAGTAGTAGTAGAAGAAGAAAAAGAACAAGAACAAGAAGAAGAAGAAGTAGAAGAAGAAGCAGAAGAAGAAGAAGAAATGGAAGAGAAAAAAGAAGAAGAAAAAGAAGAAGAAAAAGAAGAAGATGAAGAAGAAGAAGAAGAAGTTGATGAAGAAGTGTGAGAATAAGTAGAAGAAGAAGAAGATGAACTTGATAATGAACAAGAAGAAGATGAGGAAGAAGAAGAGGAAGAACAAGATGAAGAACACGAAGAAGAAGAAGAAGAAGATGATGATGATGATGAAGAAGAAGAAGAAGAAGAAGATGAAGAAGAAGAAGAAGATGAAGAAGAAGGAGAAGAACACGAAGAAGAGCAAGAAGAAGAAGTAGAAGAAGAAGAAGAAGACTAAGAGAAAGAAGTAGAGAAAAAGAAGAGGAGGAGGAAGAAGAAGAAGAAGAAGAAGACGAAGACGAAGAAGTGGAAGAAGAAGAAGAAGAAGAAGAGAAGAAGAAGGAGAAAAAAGAAGGAGAAGATGAAGAAGATGAAGAAGAAGAAGTAGAAGAAGAAGAAGAAGAAGTAGGAGAAGAAGAAGAAGAATAATAGTTAGAAGAAGAAGAAGAAGAAGAGGATGAACCCAAAGAAGAAGAAGAAAAAGACAAAGACAGAAAAAGATGAAGGAGAAGAAGGAGAGGAAGTAGGAGGAGAAGAAGAAGAAGAAGAAGAAGAAGTAGAAGAAGTAGAAGTCAAAGAAGAAAAGGAAGAAAAAGAAGAAAAGGAAGAAAAAGAAGAAGAATAAGAAGAAGAAGAAGAAGAAGAAGAATATGAAGACCAGGACGTAGAAGTGGAAGAAAAAAAAGAAGTAGAATAAGAAGAAGAGGAAGAAGAAGAGAAAGAAGTAGAAGAAGAAGTCGAAGAAGAAGAAGAAGAAGACGAAGAAGATGAAGAAGAAGACGAAGAAGAAGAAGGAGAAGATGAAGAAGAAGAAGAAAAAAATGAGAAGAAGAAGATGATGATGATAAAGTTGATGATAAATTAATAGAAGAGGAAGAAGAAGAAGTAGAAGGACAAGAATAAGAATAAGAATAAGAAGAAGAAGGAGAAGAAGATTAAGAAAAAGAAGAAGATGATGAAGAAGAAGGAGGAGGAGGAGAAGAAGAAGACGAAGAAGAAGAAGAAGAAGATGATGAAGGAGAGAAGATGATGAAGAAGATGAAGTAGAAGAAGAAGAAGATGATGATGAAGAAGAAGAAGAGAAAGAAGAGGAAGAAGAAGAAGAAGTAAAAGAAGAAGAAGAATGAGAAGAAGGAGAAGAAGAAGGAAAATAAGAAGAAGAAGAAGAGACAGAAGGAGAAGGAGAAAGAGAAAGAGAAGAAGAAGAAAAAGGAGAGGAAGAAGAAGAAGGAGAAGAAGGAGATGAAGAAGGAGAAAAAGAAGTAGAAGAATAAAAAGGAGAAGAAGAAGAAGAAGATGATGATGATGATGAAGAAGAAGAAGAGGAAGAAAACAGAAAGGAAGACGAAGAAGGGAGAGATGAAGAAAAAGAAGAAGAAGAAAAAGAAGATGAAGTAGTAGACAGAGAAGAACAAGAAGTAGAAGAAGACGAAAAAGAAGAAGAAGGAAAAGATAAAGTAGTAGTAGAAGAAGAAGAAGAATATGAAGAAGAATAAAAAGAAGAAGATGTAGTAGTAGAAGAATAAGAAGGAGAATAAGAAGAAGAAAAACAACTAAAAGTTGAACAAGGAGTTGAAGAAGATGAAGAAGTAGTAGTAGAAGAAGAAGAAGAAGAAGAAGAAGAAGAAGAAGAAGAAGACGACGAAGAAGAAGAAGCTTAAGATGGAAACGACATAGAAAAGAAGTCGTTGAAGAAGAAGAAGAAAATGAAGATTAATAAGAAGGAAAAGTAGAACAACAAGAAGAAGAATAAGAATCAGAAGAAGAAGAAGGAGAAGAAGAAGAAGGAGAAGTGGAAGAAGGTGAAGAAGAAGAAGAAGAAGAAGAAGGCAAAGATTATGTAGAAGAAGAAGTACAAGAAGAAGAAGTCGAAGAAGTAGAAGAAGAAGAAGAAGAAGGAGAAGAAAAACATGAGCAAGAAGAAGAATTGGTTAATAAGGGGAAGAAGAAAAGAAGTTGTAGAAGAAGAAGAAGAAGAAAAGGAAGAAGGAGAAGAAATAGAAGAAGAAGAAGAAGATAAACGAGAAAAAGAAGAAGAAGAAGAAGAAGAAGAAGAACAAATGGAAGAAGAAGAAGGAGAAGTAGAAGAAGAAGAAGAAGAAGAAAAAGAAGGAGAGCACGAAGAAGTAGAAGATGAAGAAGAAGGAGAATAAGACAAAAGAAGAATAATTAATAAAAAAAGAAGAAGGAGAAGAAGAAGAAAGAGAAGAAATAGAAGAAAAAGAAGAAAAAGAAGAAGAAGAACAAGTAGAAGAAGAAGATGATGATGATAAAATTGATGAAAAAGATTAAGAAGAAGAAGAAGACATAAAAGAAGAAGACAAAGAAGAAGAAGAGGAAGACGAAGTACAAAAAGATGAAAAAGAAGTTGAAGAGGAAGAAAGAAAAGACAGAGAAGAGGAAGAAGAAGAAGAAGAAGAAGAAGATGATGATGATGAAGAAGAAGAAGACAAAGGAGGAGAAAAAGAAGAAGAAGCAGCAAGAGAAGGTGTAGAAGAAGAAGAAGAAGAAGAAGAAGAAAAAGAAGACGAAGAAGAAGAAGAAGAAGAAGAAGAAGAATAAGAACAAGAAGAAGATGATGATGATAAAGAAGAAGAAGACGACGACGATGATGAAGAAGAAGAAGAAGAAGAAGAAGTAGACGACGAAGAAGAAGCAGAAGAAGAAGAAGAAGAAGAAGAAGAAGAAGAAAAATATGGAAAAGAAGAAGGCGAAGGTTAACATGAAGAAGAAATGAAGAAGAAGACGGAGAAGAAGGAGAAGGAGAAGAAGAAGAAGAAGAATAAGAAGAAGAAGAAGAAGAAGAAGAAAAAGAAGGTGAAGAAGAAGGAAAATAGAAGATGTAGAAGAAGAGGAAGAGGGAGAAAAAGAAGGAGAATAAGAAGAGGAAGAAAAAGAAGAAGAAGAAGAAGAAGAGGAAGAAGTGGATGAAGAAGAAAATTTGGGAGAAGAAGGAGATGAAGAAGGAGAAGGAGAAGAAGAAGAAGAAGCAGAAGAAGAAGAAGAAGAAGAAAAAGAAGAAGATTATTATGAAGAAGAAGAAGAGGAAGAGGAAGAAGAGGAAGATGAAGAAGGGAAAGAGGTACAAGCAAGTGGGGAAGAAAAAGAAGAAGAAGAAAAAGAATAAGAAGTAATAGAAGAAGTACAAGAACAAGCAGAAGAAAAGGAAGTAGAAGAAGAAGGAGAAGAAGAAGAAGATGATGATGATGAATAAGAAGACAAAGTAGTAGAAGAAGAAGAAGATGGTGAAGAAGAAGAAGAAGAAGAAGAAGAAGAAGATCAAAAAGAAGAAGAAGAAGAAGAAGAAGAAGAAGAAGAGTAAGAAGAAGAAGATGAACAAGAAGAACAATAAGAAGAAGAACTAAAAGAAGAACAAGATGAAGTAGAAGAAGAAATAGAAGAAGTTGAAGAAGAAGAAGATGAAGAAAAAGAAGAAGAAGACGAATAAGAAAAAGAAGAAGAAGATAAAGGAGGAGAAGACTAAGAAATAGAAGATGAAGCCATAGAAGAAGATGAAGAAGAAGGAGAAGAAAAAGTAGTAGTCGAAGAAGAAGAAGAAGAAGAACAAGGAGAAAAAGGAGTAGAAGATGATGATTAAGATGAATAAGAAGAAGATGAAGACGAAGAAGAAGAAGATAAAGAAGACGAAGAAGAAGAAGAAGAAGAAGAAGAAGAAGAAGAAGTAGAAAATGGAGAAGAAGAAGAAGAAGAAGCAGAAGGAGAAGAAGGAGAAGAAGGAGAAGAAGAAAAAGATGATGATGAAGAAGAAGAAGCAAAAGGTGAATAAGAAGAAGATGATGAAGAAGAAGGAGAAGATGATAAAGAAGAAGAAGAAGAAGAAGGAGAAAAAGGAGAAGAAAAAGAAAAAGGAGGAGGAGGAGAAGAAGAAGTAGAAGAAGAAGTATTAGTAGTAGTAGTAGTAGTAGTAGAAGAAGAAGAAGAAGACATAGAAGAGGAGGACGAAGAAGAAGTAGAGGAAGAGAAAGAAGAGTAAGACGAATATGAAGATAAAGATTAAGAAAAAGAAAAGAGGTAGAAGAAATAGAAGAAGAAGAAGAAGAAGAAGAAAAAGAAGAAGAAAAAGATGATGGAGAAGAAGAAGAAGAAGAAGAAGGAGAAGAAGAAGAATGAGAAAGAGAAGGAGAAGAAGAAGAAGATGAAGAAAACGAAGAAGAAGAAAAAGTAGAGGAAGACAAAGAAGAAGAAGAAGGTTAAGAGGAAGAATTAGAAGACGAAGAAGAAGAAGAAGAGGACGAAGTAGAAGATGAAGAAGAAGAAGGAGAAGAAAAATAACAAGAAGAAGAACGAGGAAGAGGAGGAGAAGGGGAAGGAGAAGAAGAAAAAGAAGAAGAAAAGAAGAAGCATGGGAAGAAAGAGAAGGAGAAGAAGAAGAAGAAAAAGTGGAGAAAAGAGAAGGAGAACAAAAAGAAGAAGAAGGAGAAGAAGAAGAAGAAGAGGTAGAAAAAAAAGGAGAAGAAGAAGATGGAGGAAAACAAGAAGAAGAAGAAGAAGAAGAAGCAGAAGAAGAAAAAAAAGGAGAAGAAGAAGACGAAAAGAAGTAGAAGAAGAAGATGAAGAATATGAAGATGAAGAAGATGAAGAAAAGAAGAAGAAGAAGAAGAAAAAGAAGAAGATGAAGAAAAAAATAAGTAGAAGTAGAAGATTAGGTAGATGAAGAAGAGGAAGAAGAAGAACAAGAGGAATAATGAGAAGAAGAAGAAGATGATGAAGAAGAAGAAGACGAAGAAAAAGAAGAAGAATAAGAAGAAGAAGAAGAAGAAGAAGAAGAAGAGGTTGAAGAAGAAGAGGAAGAAGAAGAGGAAGAAGAAGAAGAGGAAGACGAACAAGAGGAAGACAAAGAAGGGAGAGGTCAAGAAATACAATAAGAGGAAAAAAAGAGGAAGAAGAAGTGGAAGTAGAGGAAGAAGAATCAGAAGAAGAAAAGGAAGAAGAATAAGGAGGAGGAGAAGATGAAGAAGAAGAAGAAGAAGAAGACGAAGGTGAAAAGGAAGAAGAACAAGATGAACAAGATGAAGAAGAAAAAGAAGAAGAAGAATGAGAACAAGAAGAAGAAGAAGAAGAAAAAGAAAAAGAACAAAAAGAAGAAGAATAATAATAATAAGAAGAAGAACTAGAAGAAGTACAAGGAAAAATAGAAGAAGAAAAAGAAGGAGAAGGAGAATAAGAAGAAGAAGAAGAAGAAGAGAAAAAAGAAGAAGATGAAGAAGAAGAAGAAGATGATGAAGAAGTAGAATACTAAGAAAAAAAAGAAGAAGTCATAGAAGAAGAAGAATAATAAGAAGAAGAAGACGAAGAAAAGGAAGAAGAAGTAGAAGAAGGAGAAGAAGAAGAAGAAGAAAAAGAAGAAGAAGAAGAAGAAGAAGAAGAAGACGAAGAAAAAGAAGATGACGAAGATGACAAAAATAAAGAAGAAGAAGAAGAAAAAGAAAAAGAAGAAGAAAAAGAAGAAAAAGAAAAAAATAGGAGAAGAAGACGAAGAATATGATGAAGAAGAACAAGAAAGAAAAGAAGATGAAGAAGAACAAGAAAATGCAGAACTAGGAGAAGAACACAAAGAAAAAGAAGAAGAAGAAGGAGGAGAAGTAGAAGATGAAGAAGTTGAAGAAGATGAAGAGGACGAAGAAGAAGAATAAGAAGAAAACATAGAAGAATTAGCGAAGAAGAAGAAAAAGAAGAAGATGAAGATGAAGAAGAATAAGAAAAAGATTGAGAAGAAGAAGAAGAAGAAGACAGAGAAGAAGAAGGAGAAGAAGATAAAGAAGAAGAAGAAGAAGAAAAAGAAGAAGAAGAAGTAGATGAAGAAGAAGAAGATTAAGAAAAAGAAGAAGAATAAAAAGAAGAAGACAAAGAAGAATTAGGAGGTCAAGAAGAAGAATAAGGAAAAGATTAAGAGGAGGAAGAAGAAAAAGTAGGAGAAGAAGACGAAGAAGATGAAGGCGAAGAAGATGAGGAAGAAGGCATAGAAGAACAAGATGAAGAAGAAGAAGGAGAAGAAGGGGAAGGAGAAGAAGTAGACTAAGAAGAAGAAGAAGAAGAAGCAGAAGTATGAGAAGAAGAAGAAGGAGAAAAAGAAGAAGAAGTGGAAGAAGAGAACATGAAGGAGAAGAAGAAGGAGAAGAAGAAGAAGAAGAAGAAGAAGAAGAAGAATAAGGAGAAGCACATGGAAAAGTAGGAAGAGGAGGTAGAGAAGAAGAAGAAGACGAAGAAGATGAAGAAGAAGAAGAAGGAGAAGAAGAAGAAGAAGAAGAAATAGAAGAAGGAGAAGACTATGATTAAGAAGTGCAAGACGAAGAAGGGAGAGACGATGGAAAAGAAGAAGAAGAAAATGAAGAGGAAGAAGTAGTAGAAGAAGAATAAGAAGAGGAAAAGGAAGAAGAAGAAGAAGAAGAAGAGGAAGAAAAAGATGAGGAAGACGAAGTAGAAAAACAACAAGAAGAATATGAAGAAGAAGAAGAAGGAGAAGAGTAAGAAGAAGAAGAAGAAGAAGAAGATGAACAAGAAGAAGAAGAATAATAAGAAAAAGAATAAAAAGAAGAAGAAGAAGAAGAAGAAGAAGAAGAACTAGAAGAAGAACAAGAGGAAGTAGAAGAAGAAGAAGAAGGAGATGAAGATGAAGAAGAAGAAGAAAAACAAGAAGACAGAAGAAGAAGAAGATGATGAAGAAGAAGGCTAAGAAATAGAAAAGTCATACAAGAAGAAGAAGAAGAAGACGAAAAACAAGAAGTAGTAGAAGGAGGACAAGAAGAAGAAGAAGATGATGATGAAGAATATTAAGAAGAAAAAGTAGAAGAAAAAGAAGGTGAAGAAGATGAAGAAGAGGAAGAAGAAGCAGTAGAAGAAGATAAAAAAGGAGAAGATGGAGAAGAAAAGAAGATAAAGAAGAAGAAGAAGAAGAAGATGATGAAAAATAAGATGAAGAAGGTAATGAAGAAGTAGAATAATCAGATGGGGAAGAAGAAAAAAAAGAAAAAGAAAAAGAAAAAGAAGAAGAAGAAAAATAATACAAAGAAGAAGAAGAAGAACGAAAAGACGAAGAAGAAGAAGAAGATGATGAAGAAGAAAGAGAAGAAGGCAAAGAAGAAGAAGAAGAAGAAGAAGATGAACAACAATTAGAAGAAGGAGAAAAAGAAGAAGATAAGTAGTACGAGTAGAAGAAGAAAAAGAAGAATAAGAAGAAGGAGATGAAGAGGGAGAAGAAGAAGAAGAAGAAGAAGAAGATGAAGTAGTAGTAGAAGAAGAAGAAGAAGAAGAAGAAGAACTAAAAGAAGAAGAAGAAGTGGTAGAGGAAGAAGGGAAGGCAAAGAAAAGGAAGACAAAGAGGAAGACGAAGAAAAAGAAGAAGAAGAAAAAGAAGGCAAAGAAGAAGAAGTAGATGGATAATAAGAACAATACGAATAAGAAGAAGATGAAGAGGAAGAAAAACAATAACAACATTAAGTAGAAGAAGAAGTAGAAGATGGAGAAGAAGAAGAGAAACATCAAGAAGATGAAGACGACAAAAAAGTAGAAGAAGAAGACGAAGAACAAGAAGAAAAAGAAGAAGAACAACAAAAACAAGGAGAAGAAGAAGAAGAGAAAGAAGAAGAAGACGAAGAAGAAGAAGAAGTGGAAGAAGAAGAAGAAGAAGAAGAAGAAGAAGAAGTGGATGAAGAAGAAAATGAAGGAGAGGCAGGAAAAGAAGAAGGAGAAGAAGAAGAAGAGTAAGAAGGAGAAGGAGAAGAAGAAGACAAAGAAGAAGAAGAAGAACAAAAAGAAGATGAAGAAGAAGAAGATGGAGAGGAAGAAGAAGAAGAGGAAGACGAAGAAGGGAAAAAAATGTAGAAGATGAAGAAGAAGAAGACGAAGAAGAAAAAGAAGATGATGAAGACGAAGAAGATGAAGGAGAAGAAGTAGAAGATAAAGAAAAAGAAGAGGAAGCAGAAGAAGAAGAAGAAGAAGAAGAAGAAGAAGAAGTAGAAGACAAAGAAGAAGAAGAAGATGATGATGATGAAGAAGAAGAAAAGGAAGAAGAAAAGATGAAGAAAAAGGAGATAAAGAAGAAGAAGAAGAAGAAAAAAAAGCAGAAGAAGAGGAAATAGAAGAAGAAGAAAATGAAAAAAAAGAAGTAGAAGAGGAAATAGAAGAAAAAGAAGAAGTAGAAAAGAAGAAGAAGAAGACAAAGAAGATGAAGTAGAAGACAAAGAAGAAGAAGAAGAAGAAGAATAAGAAGACTAAGAAGAAGAAGAAGAAGAAGAAAAAGAAGAAGAAGAAGGGGAAGATGAAGAAGAAGACAAAGAAGAAGATGATGATGAAGTAAAAGAACAACAAGAAAAAGAACTAGAAGAAAAAGAACAAGAAGAAGAAGAAGAATAAGAAGAATAAGAAGAAGAAGAAGAAGAAGAAGAAGTAGAAAAAGAAAAAGAAGAAGAAGATGAATAAGAAGACTAAGAAGAAGAAGAAGAAGAAGAAAAAGGAGAAGAAGAAGGGGAAGATGAAGAAGAAGACAAAGAAGAAGATGATGATGAAGAAGTAAAAGAACAACAAGAAAAAGAACTAGAAGAAAAAGAACAAGAAGAAGAAGAAGAATAAGAAGAATAAGAAGAAGAAGAAGAAGAAGTAGAAGAAGAAAAAGAAGAAGTAAAAGAAGAAGAAGAATAAGAAGAAGAGGAAGAAGAAGAAGAACAAGAAGAAAAAGGTCAAGAAGAAAAGGAAGATGTAGAAGAAAAGGACAAAGAAAAAGTAAACGAACACATAGAAGAAGAAGAAAAAGACGAAGAAGAACAAAAAAGAAGAAGATGAAGAAGAAGAAGAAGAAAAAGAAGAAGACAAAGAAGAAGAAGGAGAAGAAGGAGAAAAAGAAGAAGAAGAAGAAGAAGAAGCATAAGAAGAAGAAAACAAAGAAAAAGAAGACGAAGAACAAGAAGAAGACGAAGAAGAATAAGAAAAGAAGAAGAAGATGAAGAAGGAGAAGGAGAAGAAGATGAAGAAGAAGAACGAGGAGGAGAAGAATAAGAAGAGAAGAAGATGAAGAAGGAGAAGAAGAAGAAGAAGAAGAAGAAGAAGATAATGAAGAAGGAGAGGAAGAGGGAGTTGAAGAGGAAGTAGTAGTAGAAGAAGAAGAACAGGAAGAAGTTGAAGAAGAACAAGAAGAAGATGAAAAAGAAGAAGAAGAAGAAGAAAAAGAAGAAGAAGAAGAAGAGGAAGAAAAAGTGGTTGAAGTAGAAGAAGTCGAAGAAGAAGAAGGAGAAGAAGAAGAAGAAGAAGAACGAGCAGAAGAAGATGATGAAGATGATGAAGAATTAGAAGAAGTAGAAGAAGAAGGAGATGAAGAAGGAGAAGAAGTAGAATAAAAAGAAGGAGAAGAAAAAGAAGAATAAGAAGAAGTAGTAGAAGAAGAAGTAGTAGAAGAAGAAGAAGAAGAAGAAGAAGAAAGAGAAGAAGATGAAAAAGAAGAAGAAGACGAAGACGAAACAAGGAAGAGGAAAAAGAAGAAGAAGAAGAAGAAGAGGAGGAGGGGGAAGAAGAAGAAGAAGAAGAAGAGAAGAAGGAGAAAAAAGAAGAAGATGGTGAGGATGAAGAAGAAGAAGAAGAAGAAGAAGAAGTAGAGGAAGAAGAACAAGATGATCAAGAAGAAGGAGAAGAAGAAGACAAAAAGAAGAAGAAGAAAAAGAAGAAGTGGAAGAAGAAGAAGAAGAAGAAGAAGAACAAGAAAAAGAAGAAGAAGTAGAAGAAGGAAAATACGAAGAAGAAGAAGAAAAAAAAAAGAAGACGAAGAAGAAAGAGAAGAGCAAGTCAGGGAAGAGAAAGAAGATGAAGGTTAAGAAGAAGAAGAAGTAGACGAAAAAAAATAAAAATAAGAAGTAAAAGAAGAAGAAGAACAAGATAAAGAAGAAAAGGAAGAAGAAGAAGAAGAAGAAGTAGAAGAAGAAGAAGAAGAAGAAGAAAAAGAAGAAGAAGAAAAGAACAAGAAGAAGAAGACGAACAAAAAAAAGAAGAAAAAGAAGAAGAAGAAATGATGAAGGAGAAGAAGGAGAAGGAGAAGAAAGAGAAGAAGCAGAAGAAGGAGGGGGAGGAGAAGAAGAAGAAGAAGAAGAAGAAGTAGACAAAGAAGAAGGAGAAGAAGAAAAAGAAAAAGATGAAGAAAAAGAAGTAAGAAAAAGAAGTACAAGACGAAGAAGAATAAGAAGACAAAGCAAAAGAAGAACCAGAAGAAGAAGAAAAAGATGAAGAAGAAGAAGAAGAAGATGTTTTAGAATTAGGGAAAGGCGAAGGAGAAGAAGAAGAAGAAGAAGAAGAAGAACTAAAAGATGGAGGAGGAGAAGAAGAAGAAGAAGGAGGAGGAGAAAAAGAATAAGAAGAAGAAGTAGAACAAAAAGGAGAAGAAAAAGGAGAAGAAGAAGAAAAAGAAAATGAAAAAGAAGAAGACAAAGAAGAAGAAGAGGAAAACAAAGAAGATGAAGCCAAAAAATAAGAAGAAGAGGAAAAAGGAAAAGAAGAGTACAAGGAGAAGAAGAAGAAGAGAAAGAAGAAGAAGATGACGAAGAAGAAGTTGAAGAAGAAGAAGAAGGAGAAGAAGAAGATGATGATGAAGAAGAAGAAGAAGATGTAGAAGAAGAAGAAAAAGAAATTGAAGAAGAAGAAGAAGAAGTCAAAGAAGAAAAAGAAGATGAAGACGAAGAAGCAGAAAGCAAAGAAGATGAAGATAAAGAATAGGAAGAGGAAGCAGAAGACTAAGACGAAGAAGAAGAAGAGGAAGAAGAAGCGGAAAATGAAGAAGAAGTAGATGAAGCAGAAGAAGAAAAGGAAGAAGAAAAAGAGGAAGAAGGATGAGAAGTAAAAGAAGAAGAAGAAGAAGGAGAAGAAAAAGTAGAAGAAGAAGAAGAAGAAGAAGAAGAAGAAGAAGATGAAGGAGAAAAAAAAGAAAAAGAAGAAGAAGAAGAAGCAAAAGAAGAAGTAGAAGAAGAAGAAGAAGTACAAGAAGATGAAGAAGATGAAGTAAATGAAGTAGAAGACGAAGAAGAAGGAGAAGGAGAAGAAGAGGGAGATGGAGAAGATGAAGAAGAAGAGGAAGAGAATGAAGAAGATGAAGAAATAAAACAATGAGAAGAAGATGAACTGGAAGAAAAGATCAACAATAAGAAGTAGAATAAGAAGAATATGAAGAAGAAGTAGATGAAAAAGAAGAAGTAGAGGAAGAAAAAGAAGATATAAAAGAAGAAGAAGAAGAATGAGAAGAAGAGGAAGAAGAAGAAGAACAACAAGAAGATGGTGAAGAAGAAGAGAAAGATGTAGAAGCAAAGGACAAAGAAAAAGAAGATAAAGACGTATAAGAAGAAGAAAACGAAGAAGAACAAAGAGAAGAAAATGAAGAAGTAGAAGAAGAAGCAGAAGAAGAAGAAGAAGAAGAAGAAGAAGAAGAAGAAGAAGAAGAAGAAGAAAAAGAAGAGAAGAAGAAGAAGAGAAGAAGAAGAAGAGAAGAAGAAGGAGAAATGAAGAAGAAGAAGATGATGAGGATGATGAAGAAGAAGAAGAAGAAGAAGAAGAAGAGGAACAAAAAGAAGAAGAAGAAGAACAAGAACAAGAAGATAAAAAAGAGGAAGAAGAAGAAAAATAAGAAGAAGAAGCAGAAGAGGAAGAAGAAGAAGAAGAAGAACATTAAGAAGAAGAAGAAGAAGAAGCAAAAGAAGAAGAATAAGATGAAGAAGGAGAAGAAGAAGGAAAAGACAAAGAAGAAGAAGAAGATGATGAAGAAGAAGGAGAAGGCAAAGAAGAAGAAGAAAAAGAAGAAGTTGAAGAAGTAGGAGAAGAACAAGAAGTAGAAGAAGAAGAAGAAGAAGAAGGAGATGAAGAAGGAGAAGAAGAAGAAGAACGAAAAGAAGTAGAAGAAGAAAAAAAGAGGAAGAAGGAGAAGTGGAAGACGAAGAAGTGGAAGATGAAGAACAAGAAGAAGAAGAAGAAGAAGAAGATAGAGAAGGAGAAGAAGAAGAAGAAGAAGAAGAAGAAGAAATAGAAGAAGAAGAAGAAAAAGAAGAAAAAAAAGAAGAAGAAGAAGAAGAAGAAGAAAAAGAAGAGGAAGAAAAAAAAGATGAAAAAAAAGAAGAAGAAGAAGAAGAAGAAAAAGAAAAGGAAGAAAAAAGTTGAAAAAGAAGAAGAAGAAGAAAGAGAGGAAGATGAAGGAGATAAAGAAGAAGACGAAGAAGAAGACAAAGAAGAAATTGAAGAAGATCAGGAAGAAGAAGATGAAGATGAAGATAGAAGAAGAAGAAGTAATAGAAGAAGAAGAAGAAGAAGAAGTAGAAGATGAAGAAAAAGAATAAGAATAAGAATAAGAAGAAGAAGAAGAAAAAGAACAAAAAGAAGTAAAAATAGAAGATGAAGTGGAAAAGGGAGTCAAAGAAGAAGAAGAAGAAGTAGAACAACAACAACGAGAAAAAGAAGTAAAAGTAGAAGGAGAAGAAGAAAAAGAAGAAGAATATGATGAACAATTTGAAGAATTAGAAGAAGAAGGAGAAGAAGGAGATGAAGTAGAAGTAGTAGTAGAAGAAGAAGAAGAAGAGGTAGAAGAAGAAAAAGAAGAAGATGAAGAGGAAGATTATGAAGGTAAAGAGGAAGGAGAAAAGGAATGAGATGAAGAAGAAGGAGAAGAAGAAGAAGAAGAAAAAGAAGGGGAAGAAGTTGAAGAAGAAGAAGGAAAATACGAAGAAGAAAAGAAGAACAAGAACAAGAAAAATATGAAGAAGAAGAACAACAACAACAAGTCAAAGAAGAGAAAGAAGATGAAGGTTAAGAAGAAGAGGAATAATGAAAAAAAGGACAAGAAGATGATGAAGAAGAAGAAGAAGAAGAAGAAGAAGAATTAGAAGAAGAAGAAGATGATGATGGAGAAGAAGAAGAAGAAGAAGGAGAAGAAGTAGAAGAAGAAGAAGAAGAAGAAGAAGAAGAAGAAGAAGAAAAATAATATTAAGAAGAAGATGAATAAGAAGAAGAAAAAGAGGAAGAAGAAGAAGAAGAAGAAGAGGAAGAAGAAGAAGAAGGAGAAGGAGAAGAAGCAGAAAGAGAAGAAGAAGAAGAAGAAGAAGAAGATGAAGAAGAAGAACTAGACATAGAAGAAGAAGAAGAAGAAGATAAAGACGAAAAAAAAGAAGTAGTAGAAGAAGAAGAATACGAAGTAAAAGAAGAACAAAAAGAATACGAAAAAGAAGAAGAAAAAGATGAATAATAATAAGAAGAAAATGATTAACAAGAAGAGAAAGGCAAAGGAGAAGAAGAAGAAGAAGATAAAGAAGTCAAAGTAGAAGAAGAAGGAGAAGAAGAAGAAGAAGAAGAAGAAGAAGAAAAAGAATACGAATAAGAATAATAATAATAATAATAATAATAATAATAATAAGAAGAAGAATAAAAAGAAGAAGACAAAGAAGAAGTAGGAGGTCAAGAAGAAGAATAAGGAAAAGATTAAGAGGAAGAAGAAGAAGAAGCAGGAGAAGAAGACAAAGAAGATGAAGGCAAAGAAGATGAGGAAGAAGGCATAGAAGAACAAGATGAAGAAGAAGAAGGAGAAGAAGGGGAAGGAGAAGAAGTAGACGAAGAAGAAGAAGAAGAAGTGTGAGAAGAAGAAGAAGGAGAAAAAAAAGAAGAAGTGGAAGAAGAGAACATGAAGGAGAAGAAGAAGGAGAAGAAGAAGAAGAAGAAGAAGAAGAACAAGGAGAAGCACATGGAGAAATAGGAAGAGGAGGTAGAGAAGAAGAAGAAGACGAAGAAGATGAAGAAGAAGAAGAAGGAGAAGAAGAAGAAGGAGAAGAAGAAGAAGAAGAAGAAATAGAAGAAGGAGAAGACTATGATTAAGAAGTGCAAGACGAAGAAGGGAGAGACGATGAAAAAGAAGAAGAAGAAAATGAAGAGGAAGAAGTAGTAGAAGAAGAATAAGAAGAGGAAAAGGAAGAAGAAGAAGAAGAAGAAGAAGAGGAAAAAGAAGATGAGGAAGACGAAGTAGAAAAACAACAAGAAGAATATGAAGAAGAAGAAGAAGGAGAAGAGTAAGAAGAAGAAGAAGAAGAAGATGATGAACAAGAAGAAGAAGAATAATAAGAAAAAGAATAAAAAGAAGAAGAAGAAGAAGAAGAAGAAGAACTAGAAGAAGAACAAGAGGAAGTAGAAGAAGAAGAAGAAGGAGATGAAGATGAAGAAGAAGAAGAAAAACAAGAAGACATAGAAGAAGAAGAAGATGATGAAGAAGAAGACTAGGAAATAGAAAAGTCATAGAAGAAGAAGAAGAAGAAGAAGACGAAAAACAAGAAGTAGTAGAAGGAGTACAAGAAGAAGAAGAAGATGATGATGAAGAATATTAAGAAGAAAAAGTAGAAGAATAGGAAGAAGAAAAAGAAGGTGAAGAAGATGAAGAAGAGGAAGAAGAAGCAGTAAAAGAAGATAAAAAAGGAGAAGATGGAGAAGAAAAGAAGATAAAGAAGAAGAAGAAGAAGAAGATGACGAAAAATAAGATGAAGAAGTAGAAGAATCAGATGGAGAAGAAGAAAAAAAAGAAAAAGAAAAAGAAGAAGAAGAAGAAGAATAATACAAAGAAGAAAAAGAAGAACGAAAAGACGAAGAAGAAGAAGAAGATGATGAAGAAGAAAGAGAAGAAGGCAAAGAAGAAGAAGAAGAAGAAGAAGAAGATGAACAACAATTAGAAGAAGAAGGAGAAAAAGAAGAAGAGAAGTAGTACGAGTAGAAGAAGAATCAGAAGAAGGAGATGAAGAGGGAGAAGAAGAAGAAGAAGAAGAAAGAAGAAGAACAGAACAAAAAGAAGAAGAAGAAGAAGAAGTGGCAGAGGAAGAAGGGAAGGCAAAGAAAAGGAAGACAAAGAGGAAGACGAAGAAAAAGAAGAAGAAGAAAAAGAAGGCAAAGAAGAAGAAGAAGAAGAAGTAGAACAAAAGGAAGAAGAACAAGAAGAAGAAGTAGAAGGATAAGAAGAATAATAAGAATAAGAAGAAGATGAAGAGGAAGAAAAACAATAACATGAAGTAGAAGAAGAAGTAGAAGATGGAGAAGAAGAAGAAAAACATCAAGAAGATGAAGACGACAAAAAAGAAGAAGAAGAAGAAGAAGAAGAAGAAGAAGAAGAAGAAGAAGAAGAAGAAGACAAAGACGAAGTAGAAGAAGAAAGAAGGAGATGTTGAAGAAAAAGAAGACAAAGATTAAGAAGATAAAGAGGAAGAAGAAGAAGAAGAAAAAGAAAGAGAAGAACAAAAAGAAGAAAAAGAAGAAGAAGAAGAAGAACAAGAAGAAAAAAAAGAAGAGAAAGAAAAACAAGAAGAAGAAGAAGAAAGAGAGAAAGAAGAAGAAGATGAAGAAGAAGAAGAAGAAGAAGAAGAAGAATTACAACATGACAAAGAATAAGAAGAAGAAGAAGAAGAAGAAGTAGAAGAAGAAGTAGAAGAAGAAGAAGAAGATGAAGAAGAAGTAGAAGATGATGATGAAGAAGAAGAAGAATAAGAAGAAAAAAAAAGAAGGAGAAGGCGAAGAAGAAGAACAAGCAGACATAGAAGAAGAAAAAGAAGAAGAAGAAGAAGAACCACAACAACAAGAAAAAGAAGAAGTAGAAGGAGGAGGAGAAGAAGAGGAAGTATATCTTGAAGAATAAGAAGGAGAAGAAGAAGAAGGAGAAGAAGGAGAAGGAGAAGAAGAAGC
>JAIUJO010001482.1:67500-85000 GCA_023846275.1 Vanilla planifolia | reverse complement strand
AGAACAAAAAGAATATGAAAAAGAAGAAGAAAAAGACGAAAAATAATAAGAAGAAGATGATTAAGAAGAAGAGAAAGGCAAAGGAGAAGAAGAAGAAGAAGAAGAAGAAGAAGATAAAGAAGTCAAAGTAGAAAAAGAAGTAGAAGAAGAAGAAGAAGAAGAAGAAGAAGATAAAGAAGTCAAAGTAGAAGAAGAAGGAGAAGAAGAAGAAGAAGAAGAAGAAGAAGAAGAAGAAGAAGGAAAAGAATAAGAATAAGAATAATAATAATAATAATAATAATAAGAAGAAGAAGAAAAAGACGATGATGATGATGATGATGAAGACGAACAAGATGGAGAAGAAGAAGATAATTAGTTAAAGAATTCAAAGAAGAAGAAGAGAAAGAAGAAGAAGAAGAAAGAGAAGAAGAAGGAAAAGGAGAAGGAGAAGGAGAAGAAGAAGGAAAAGGAGAAGGAGAAGGAGAAGAAGGAAAAGGAGAAGGAGAAGAATAAGAAGAAGTAGAAGAAGAAGAAGAAGAAGAAGAAGAAGTAGAAGAAGATGAAAAAGATGATGATGAAGAAGAAGAAGAAGAAGACATTGAAGAATAAAAAGAAGAAGTTGAAGAAGAAGAAGTAAAAGAAGAAGAAGATGACGATGATGGACAAGAAGAAGAAGATGATGATGAAGATGAATAAGAAGAAAAAGAAGAAGATGATGATGAAGAAGAAGGAGAAGAAGAAGAAGAAGAAGAACCAGAAGAACAAGAAGATGAAGAAGAAGAAGAAGATGAAGGGGAAGAAGAATATGAAGAATAAGAAAAGAAGAAGAAGAAGAAGAAGAAGAGGAAGAGATTGTGAACACAAAGAAGAAGAAGAAGAAGAAGATGGTGTAGTAGAAGACAAAGAAGAAGAAGTAGAGGACATAGAAGAAGAAGAAGAAGTGGAAGAGAAAGAAGAAGAAGAAGAAAAAGAAAAAGAAAATGTAGAAGAAGGACGAGAAAAAGAAGAAATAGAAAAAGAAGAAGAAGGAGAAGAAGAACAAGAAAGGGAAAAAGGAGAAAGAGAAGAAAAAGAAGAAGAAGAAGAAGAAGAAAAAGATGGAGAAGAATAAGAAGAAGAGGGAGAAGAAGAAGAAGAAGAAGAAGAAGAGGAAAAAGTAGAGGAAGTCTAAGAAGAGGAAGGTGAAGAAGACAAAAAATTATGAGAAAAAGAAGAAGAGGAAGAAGAAGAAGATGAGGAAGAAGAAGAAGAAGAAGAAGAAGAAGAAGAAGATGTAGGAGAAGAAGTAGAAGAGGAAGAAGAAGATGATGATGATGATGAAGTAGTAGAATAAGTAGAAGAAGAAGATGATGATGTTAAAGAAGAAGAAGACGAAGAGTAAGATGAAGAAGAAGAAGAAGAAGATTAATAGGAGGAAACGAAGAAGAAAAAAAAAGTAGACAAAGAAGAAGAATAATAAGATCACGAAGAAGAGGAAGAAGAAGAAGAAGATGATGATGATGAAGAAGGAGAAGGAGAAGAAGAAGAAGAAGAAGAAGAAGAAGACGAAGAACAAGAAGAAGAATAAGAAGAAGAATAAAAGAAAAGAAAAGAAGAAGAAGAAGAAGACGAAGATGTAGGAGAAGAAGAAGAAAAAGAAAAAAAGCGAAGAAGAGCCAGCAGACGAAGAAGAAGAAGAATAAGAAGAAGAAAAGAAGAAGAAAAAGAAGTAGGAGGTGAAGAGTAAGAAAATGAAGAAGAAAAAGAAGGAGAAGAAGAAGAAGAAAGAGAAGAAAAAGAAGAAGAATGAGAAGTAGTAGTAGAAGAAGAAGAAGAAGAAGGGGAAGAAAAGGAAGAAGAAGAAGAAGAAGAAGAAGAAGGAGAAGAAGAAGAAGCAGAAGAAGCAGAAGGTGATGAAGGAGAAAAAGAAGAATAAGAAGAAGAAGATGATGGAGAAGAAGAAGATGATGAAGAAGAAGAAGAAGAACACGAAAAAGAAGAAAAAGAAGCAGAAGAAGAAGAAGAAGAAGAAGAAGAAGAAGATGATGAAGATGAAGAAGAAAAAGAAGAAGAAGATGAAAAAGATGAAGAAGAAGAAGAAGAAGAAGAAAAGTCAACGAAGAAGATGGAGAAGAAGAAGAAGATGATGATGATGAAGAAAAAAACAAAGAAAAAGTAGAAGAAGAAGAAGAAGAAGAAGAATAAGAGCAAGAAGAAAAAGATGAAGACGAAGAAGAAGAAGAAGAAGAAGAAAAGAAGAAGAAGGAGAAGAAGAAGAAGAAGAAGTAGAAGAAAGAGAATATTGAGTATTAGAAGAAGAAGAAGAAGAAGAAAATGATGAGGAAAGTGTATGAGAAGAAGAAGAAAAAGTTGAAGTGGAAGAACAAGTTGGATGAGGCAAAGGAGGAAAAGAAGAAGTAGAAGAAGAAGAAGAAGAAGACGAAGAAGAACGAGAGAAAGATTAAGAAGAGGAAGAAGAAAAAGAAGAAAAAGATGAAGAATAACAAGAAAAGGATGAAGAAGAAGAAGGAGAAGATGAAGAAGACAAAGAAGACAAAGAAGAAGAAGAAGAAGAAGAAGAAAAAGAAAAAGAAGAAGAAGAAAAAGAAGAAGGGGAAGAAGAAGATGATGAAGAAGAAGAAGAAACAGATGAAAAAGAAGAACAAAAGAAGAAGAAAAGGTAGAAGAAGAAGCAGAAGAAAAAGAGGTCGAAGAGGCGGAAGAAGAGGAAAAGGAGGAGGAAGAAGAAGAAGAAGAAGAATAGGTAGAAGGAGAGGAGGGAGAAGGAGAAGAGAGAGAAGAGGAAGAAGAGAAAGAAGAACAAGAAGAAGTAGAAGAAGAAGAAGAAAAAAGGGAAGAAGAAGAAGAAGAAGATGATGATGATGATGATGATGATGATGAAGAAGAAGAAGAAGAAAAAGAAGAAGAAGAAGAATAAGAAAAAGAAGTAGATGTAGAAGACGAAGAAAAAGTTGAAGAACTTGAAGACGAAGGAGAAGAATATGAAGCAGAAGAAGAAGAAGAAGAAGAAGAAGAAGGAGAAAAAGAATAATAATAAGAATAAGAAGGAGAAGAAGAAGAAGTAGAAGAAGAAGAAGAAGAAGAAGAAGAAAAAGAAGAACAAGAAGAGGAAGACATAGAAGAAGAAGACAAAGAGGAAGAAGAGGAAGACAAAGAAGAAGGAGAAGAAGAAGAAGAAGAAGATGTACAAGATGAAGGAGAAGTAAATGAAGAAGAAATAGAAAAAGAAGAAGAAGAAGAAGTAGAAGAAGCAGAACAAGAAAAAGAAGAAGAAGAAAACGAATAAGAAGTGAAGAAGAAGAAGAAGACGAAGGAAGAAGAAGAATAAGAAGAAGAAGTAGAAGAAGACGAAGAAGAAGTAGAAGAAGAAGAATAAGAATAAGAAGAAGAAGGAGGAGAAGAAGAAGAAGAAAAAAAAGATTAAGTAGAAGAAGAAGAAGAAGTAGAAGAAGAAGATGAAGAAGGCGATGAAGAAGAAGATGAAGAAGAAGAAGAGGAAGAAGAAGAATACGAAGAAGAAGTAGAAGAAGAAGAAGAAGAATAAAAAGAACATGAAGAATAAGAAAAAGAAGAACAAGATGAAGAAGAAGAAGAAGAAGTATTAAAAGAAGAAGAAATAAAAAACGAACAAGACGAAGACGAAGAAGAAGAAGAAGAAGAAGAAGAAGAAGAAGAAAATGAAGAAGAAGAAGACGATGATGAAGAAGAATTAGTATTAGAAGAAGAAGAAGGAGAGGAAGAAGAAGAGGATAAAGAAGAGGAGGAAGAAGAAAAAGAGAAAGGGAAGGAGAAGAAGAAGAAGAAAAAGAAGAAGTCAAATAAGAAAAAGAAATTGAAAAAGTCGAAGAAGAAGAATAAGTAGAACGCGAAGATGAAGAAGAAGAAGAAAAAGAAGAAGATGAAGAAGTAGAACAAGAACAACAACAAGCACTAAAAGAAAAAGAAGAAGAATAACAACAATAAGAAGAAGAAAAAGAAAAAGAAGAAGAAGAAGAAGTAGAATAAGAAGGAGAAAAAGAAGAATATGAAGAAGAAGAAGACAAAGGGAAAGAAGAAGAAGAAAAAGAAGGAGAAGAAGTAGAAGAAGAAGAAGAAAAAGAAGAAGAAGGAGAAAAAGAAGAAGAAGAAGAAGAAGAAGAGCAAGAAGAAATAAATGAAGAAAAAGAAGATGAAAGAGGAGGAAGACATGGAAGACAAAGAAGAGGACAAAAAAGGAGAAGGAGTGGAGGAGGAAGAGGAGAAGAAGAAGAAAAAGAAGAAGCAGAAGGAGTAGTAAAACAAGAAGAAGTAGAAGGAGAAGTTGTAGAAGTAGTAAAAGAAGAAGAAGAAGAGAAAGAAGAAGAAGAAGAAGAAGTAGAAGAAGAAGAGGAAGAAGAAGAAGAGAGGAAGAAGAAGGAAAAGAAGAAGAAGTAGAAGAAGAAGAAGAAGAAGGAGAAGAAGAAGAAGAAGAAGAAGGGGTAGAATAAGAAGATGATGATGATGATGTAGAAGAAGAAGAAGATGATGATGAAGAAGAAAAGCAAGAAGTAGAAAAAGAAGAAGATGATGCTGAAGAATTAGAAGTAGAAGAAGAAGAAGAAAAAGAGGAAGATGATGAAGAAGAAGAAGGAGAACAAGAATACGACGAAGACGAAGAAGAATAAGGAGGAGGAGGAGGAGAAGGAGGAAAAGAAGAAGAAGAAGAACAAAGAGAAGAAGAAGAAGAAGAACACAAAGAAGAAAAGGATGAAGAAGAAGAAGAAGAAGAAGGAGATGAAAAACAAGATGAAGAAGTAAATGAAGGAAAAGAAGAAGTAGAAGAAGAAAAGAAAAAGAAGAAGAACAAGGAAAAAGAAAAGAAAAAGAATTGGAGGGCAAAGCAATGAGGGAGAAGAAGGAGGAGGAGAAGAAGAAGGAGAAGAAGAAGACGAAGAAGAACACGAAGAACAAGAAGAGGTAGAAGAAAATGAAGAAGAAGAAGAAGACAAAGAAGAAGAAAATGAAGAAGAAGAAGTAGTAGTAGTAGTAGAAGAAGAAGAAGAAGAAGAAGGAGAAGTAGAAGAAGAAGAAGAAATAGAAGAAGAAGCTGAATAAGAAGAAGAAGAAGAAGAAGAAGAAGAAGAGGTGGAAGAAGAAAAAGAAGAAGAAGAAGAAAGAGTTAAAGAAGAAGAAGAAGAAGAAGAACTAGAGACAAAGAAGAGGAAGGCAAAGAGGAGGAAGAAGAAGAAGGGTAAGAAGAAGAAGAAGAACAAGACGAAGAAAAGGACAAAGAAGAAGAAGAAGAGGAAGAAGGAGGAGGAGGAGAAGAAGAAGAAGAAGAAGAAGAAGCAGAGGAAGGAGAAGAAAAAGAAGGAGAAGTAGAAGAAGAAGAAGAAGAAGAATACGAAGTTGAAGATGAAAAGGAAGAATCAGTAGAAGAAGACAAAGAAGAAGAAGAAGGAGAAGATGAAGAAGAAAAAGAACGAAATAGAAGGAGACGAAGAAGAAGAGGAAGAGGAAGAAGATGAGGACAAAAAAGTATAAGAAGAAGAAGAAGAAGAAAAATACAATGAAGAAAAAGAAGAAATAGATGAAGAAGAAGAAGAATAAAGAGATGAAAAAAAGAAGGAGAATTAGAAGAAGATTAAGATGAAGAAGAAAAAAAAAATAAAGAGGAAGAAAAAGAAGAAAAAGGTAACGAAGAAGAATAAAAACAAGAAGAAGAAGAAGAAGAAGAAGAAGAAAAAGAAGAAAAGGAAGAAGAAGAAGAAGAAGAAGAAGAAAAAGAAACTGAAGAAGAAGGTGAAGAAGAAGAAGTAGAACAAGAAGAAGAGGAAGATGAAGAATAAGATGAAGAAGAAACGAGGAAGAAGAAGATGGTGAAGAAGAAAAAGAAGAAGAAGAAGAAAAAGGCGGAGGAGGAGGAGGAGTAGGTGGCAGAGGGAGAGGAGGAGGAGAAGAAGAAGCACAACAATAAAAAAGAAGTAGAAGGAGAAGAAGAAGGAGAAAAAGAAGAAGTAGAAGAATAAGTAGAGGAAGAAGAAGAAGATGAAGAAGAAGAGGAAGATGATGAAAAAGAAGAAGAAAAGAAGTTAAAAAGGAACAAGAAGAAGAAACAGTTGATGAATACAAAGAAGTAGAAGAAAAAGAAGAAGGAGAAAAAGAAGAAGAAGAAGAAGAAGAAGAAGAAGGAGACGAAGAAGAAGAAGTAGATGAAAAAGAAGAAGTAGAAGATGAAAAAGAAGAAAAAGTAGAAGAAGCAGTAGTAGGAGGAGGAGGAGAACGAGAAGAACGAGAAGAAGGAAAAGAAGAAGAAGAAGGAGGAGGAGAAGAAGAAGAAGAAGAAGAAGCAGAAGTAGAAGAAGAAGAAGGAGATGATGATGATGACAATGATGAAGAAGACGAAGAAGAAAAAGAAAAAGAAGAAGGAGAAAAATAAGAAAAAGAAGAAGAAGAAGACAGAAAAAGTAGAGGAAGAAGAAGAAGAAGATGAAGAAGTGGAAGAAGGAGGAGAAGAGGAAGATGAAGAAAAAGAAGACAAAGAAGAAGAAGAAGAAGAAGAAGAAGAGGAAAAGAAGAAGAAGAAGAAGAAGAAGAAGAAGAGGTAGAACACAAAGAAGTAGAGGAAGTAGTAGAACAAGAAGAACAATAAAAAGAAGGAAAAGAAGACAAAGAAGAAGATGAAGAAAAAGAAGTAGAAGAATAAGAAGAAGAATAATAAGAAGATATAGAAAAAGAAGTAGAAGTAGCGGAAGAAAAGAAGAAGAAGATAAAGATGAAGAATAAGAACAAGAAGAAGAAGAAGAAGGCGAAGAAGTAGAAGAAGAAGAAGAAGAAGAAGATAAAGAAAGAAGAATAAGACGAATAAGAAGAAGAATAGAAGAACGAGAAGAAGGACAAGAAGGAGAAGTAGAAGGAGAAGGAGACGGAGAAGAAGAAGAAAAAGAAGAAGTAGAAGATAATGGTGATGATTATGAAAAATAAGAAGAAAAATGTGAAGAAGAAGAAGAAGAAGAAGAAGGAGAAGAAGAAGAAGAAGAAGAAGGAGATGGAGATGAAGAAGAAGAAGAGAAGAAAAAGAAGAAGAAAAGGAGGAAGAACGAGAAGGAGATGATGATGATGAAGAAGAAGAAGAAGGAGAGAAGAAAAAGAATAAGAAGTGGAAGAAAAAGATGATGAAGAAGAAGAAGAAGAAGAAGGAGAAGTAGGAGAAAGAGAAGAAGAAGAAGGAGAAGAAGAAGAAGAAAATGAAGACAAAGAAGAAGAAGAAGAAGAAGGAGAAGGAGAAGAAGAAGAAGAAGAAGAAGAAGAAGATGATGGAGGAGGAGGAGGAGAAGAAGAATAAGAATAAGAAGAAGAAGAAGAAGAAGAAGAAGATGAAGAAGACGATGGAGAAGGAGAAGAAGAGAAAGAAGAAGAAGAAGAAGAAGGAGAAGAAGAAGATGAAGAAGAAGAAGAAGAAGAGGAAGAAGAATAAGAAGTAGAAGAAGAAGAAGACATAGAAGAAGAAAAAGGAGAAGAAGGAGAAAGAAAAAAAAATGAGAAGAAGAAAAAGATGTTTGAAAAGAAGAAAAAGATGAAGATGAAGAAGAAGAAGGAAAAGAAGGAGAAGAATAAGAAGTATAGGAAGAAAAAGGATTAGGGGAAGAAGAAGAAGAAGTAGAAGGAGGGGAAAAAGAAGAAGAAGATGATGAAAAAGGAAGAGACAAAGAAGAAGAAGAAGAAGAAGAAGAAGATGTAGAAGATGAAGAAGATGAAGAAGAAGAAGATAAAGAAGTGGAAGAGGATAACAAAGAAGAGGAAGATGAAGAAGAAGAAAATGAAGGAGAAGAAGATGAAGAAGAAAAAGAAGAAGTAGAAGAAGAAGATGTAGTTCAAGAAAAAGAAGAAGAAGAAGAAGAAGAAGAAAAGGAAGAAAAAGAAGAAGTCGAAGAAGAAGAGGAAGAAGAAGAAGGAGAATAAGTAGAAGAACAAGAAGGAGGAGAGGAGGAAGAAGAAGAAAAATAATAATAAGAATAAGAATAAGAAGAAGAAGATGAAGAAAAAGAAGATCAAGAAGAATGAGGAGAAGTAGAAGGGGAAGAAGGAGAAGAAGGAGAAGAAGTTGAAGGAGAGCAAGAAGAAGAGGAAGAAGAAGAAGAAGAAGAAGAAAATGAGGAATAAGATGATGATGATGGTGATGGTGATGAAGAAGAAGAAGAAGGAGAAGAAGAAGGAGATGAAGAAGAAGAAGAAGAAGAAGAAGAAGAAGAAGAAAAAGGACAAGAAGAAGAAGGGGAAGAAGAAGAAGTAGAAGAAGAAGAAGACAAAAAAGAAGGAGAAGAAGAAGAAGAAGACAAAGAAGAAGAATAAGAAGGAGACGAAGAACAAGAAGTAGAAGATGAAGAAGATGAAGAAGAAGAAGATGGAGGAAGAGACAAAGAAGAAGAAGAAGAAAAAGAAGAAGACGAAGATGAGGAAAAAGAAGAAGATGTAGTAGTGGAAGAAGAAGAAGAGGAAGAAGAAGTCAATGAGGAAGACGAAGAATAAGAGAAAGAAGAAGAAGAAGAAGAAGAAGAAGAAGAAGAATAAGAAGAAGAAGAAAATGAAGTAAAAGAAGAAGAAGAACAACAAGAAGTAGAAAGACAAGAAGATGAAGAAGAACAAAAAGAGGAATAAGAAGAAGAAGAAGAAGAAGAAGAAGAAAGCATAGTAGAAGAAGAAGATGATGATGATGATGAAGAAGGCGAACAAGAAGAAGAAGAGGAAGAAGAAGAAGAAGAAGAAAGAGAATAGGAAGAAAAAGAAGAAGAAGAAGAAGAAAAAGAAGAGGAAGAAGAAGAAGAAGAAGAAGTCGAAGAAGTTGAAGAAGAATACTTAGTAGAAAAAGAAGAAAGTAAGAAAAGAAGGAGAAGGAGAAATAGAAGGAGGAGGAGAAGAAGAAGAAGAAGAAGAAAAAGGAAAAGAAGAAAAGAAGAAGAAGAAGATGAAGAAGAAGAAGACGAAGAAGGACAAGAAGAAGAAGGACAAGAAGAAGAAGGAAAGGAGGAGGAAGAAGAAGTCGAGGAAGAAGAAGAAGAAGATGATGATGATGAAGAAGGAAGAGGCAAAGAAGAAGAATAAGATGAGGAAGGAGCAGAAGAAGAAGACAAAGTAGAAGAAGAAGATGTAGATGAAGACTAAGAAGAAGAAGAAGAGCAAGAAGGAGAAGAAGAAGAAGATGCAGAAGAAGAAGAAGAAGAGAAGAACGAGAACAAGAAGATGAAGAAGAACAAAAAGAAGAAGAAGAACAAGAAGAAAAATAAGAAGTAGGAGAAGAAGATGAACTAAAAGAAGTAAAAGAAGTAAAAGTAGAAAAAGAAGAAGGAGAAGGAGAAGAAGAAGAAGAAGGAGATGAAGAAGAAGGAGAGAAAGAAGAAGAAGATGAAGAAGAAGATAAAGAAGAAGAACACTAAGAAAAAGAAGAAATCAAAGAAGAAGAAGAAGAAGGTGATGATGATGTTGAAGAAGAGGAAGAAGTAAAAGAAGATGGAGGGGAAGTAGAAGAAGAAGAAGAAGAAGATGATGATGAATAATAAGAAGAAGAAAAAGAAGATGAAGACGAAGAAGAAAAAAAAGAAGAAGGCGAAGAAGAAGAAGGAGAAGAAGAAGGAGAAGAAGAAGAAGAGGAAGAAGAAGAAGAAGAAGAAGAAGAAGAATAAGAAGAAGAAGAAGAAGAATAAGATGTCGAAAAGAAAGAAGAAGAAGTATACGAAGCAGAAGAAGAAGAAGAAGATGGAGAAGAAAAAGAAGAAGAAGAAGAGAAGAACGAGAAGGAGAATGAAAGGAAGTAGTTGAAGAAAAAGAAGAAAATGTAGCAGAAAAAGAAGAAGAAAGAGAGGAAGATGGAGAGAAAAAAATGGGGAAAAAGAAGTAGGAGTAAGAGAAGAAGAAGAAGAAGAAGAAGAAGATGAAGAAGAGAAAGAAAAATAAGATGAAGTTAAAGAAGAAGAAGAAGAAGAAGGCAAACAAGAAGAAGAATAATACTAATAAAAGCAGGTAAAAGAAGAAGAATAAAAGCAAGTAGTAGAAGAAGAAGAAGAGAAGAACGATAAGGAGAATTAGATGAAGAAGAAAAAAAGATGTAGTAATAGTAGTAGAAGAAGAAGAACATTAATAAGAAGATGGAGAAGGGGAAGAGGGAAGGAAAAAAAGATGAATAAGAAGAAGGAGAAAAAGAAGAAGAAGAAGAAGAAGAAAAATAAGAAAAGAAGAAGAAGGAGAAGAAGGAGAAGGAGGACTAGGAGAAGAAGAAGAAGAAAAAGAAGAAGAAGAAGAAGAAGAAGAGAAAGAACATGAAGAAGAAGATGATGAAGAAGTAGGATAAGAAAAAGAAGAAAAAGAAGAAAAAGAAGGAGAAGACAGAGAAGAAAAAGAAGAAGAAGAAGAAGAAGAAGAAGATGAAGACGAAGAAGAAGAAGAAGATGAAGATGAAGAAGAAAAAGAAGTAGAAGAAGAAGAAGAAGAAGAAGAAGAAGAAAAAGTAATAGTAGTAGAAGAAGAAGAAGATGATGATGTTGAAAAAGAAACAAAAGAAGAAGAAGAGGAAGATGAAGAAGAAGAAGTAGAAGAAGAAGAAGTTGATGAAGAAGTAGAAGATGATGAAGAAGAAGAAGAAGAAGAAAAAGAAGAAAAAAAAAGTAATAAAAGAAGGAGAAGAAGGAGAGGCAAAAGTAGAAGAACAAGAAGAAGAAGAAGAAGACAAAGTAGAAGATGAAGCAGAAGAAGACGAAGAAGAAGATGAAGAAGAAGAAGTAAAAGAAGGAGAAGAAAAACAAGAAGATGATGAAGAAGTAATAGAAGAAGAAGAAGACGAAGAAGAAGAAGGCAAAGAAGAAGGACAAGAAGACGAAGAAGAAGAACAAGACAAAGAACCAAAAAAAAGAAGAAGAATAATAATAAGAAGACAAAGAAGAAGAATAATAACAAGAAGAAGAAGATGATAATGATGATGAAAAAGAAGAAGGAAAAGAAGGAGAAGAAAATTAAGAAGAAGAAAAAGATGGAGAAGAAGAAGGAGTAGAAGAAGAAGAAGCAGTCAAAGAAGAAGATGAAGAAGAAGAAGAAGGAGAAAAAGACAAAGAAGTAGAAGAAGAGAAGGAAGAAGAAGAAGAAGAAGAAAGACTAGGATGTAGAAAAAGAAGTAGAAGAAGAAGAAGAAGAAGAGAAATAAGAAGGAGGACACTGAGAAGAAGAAAAAGGGGAAGAAGTCGAAAAATAATAAAATGAAGACGAAGAAAAAGAAGAAGAAGAAGGAGAAGAAGGACTAGAAGAAAAAGAAGGAGAAGAAGGACTAGAAGAACAAGAAGAGAAGAAGAAGAAGGAGTAGAAGAAGAAGAAGAAGAAGAAGGAGAAGAAGAAAAAAGAGAAGGAGAAGTAGAGGAAGGTGAAGAAGAAGATGATGAAGAAGAAGAAGAAGAAGAAGAAGAAGAAGACGAAGAAGAAAAAGAAGAAGAAGAGGAAGTAGTTGTAGAAGAACTAGAACAAAAAGACGAAAAACAAGAAGACGAAGAAGAAAAAGATGAAGAAGAAGAGGACAAAGAAGAAATAGAAGAACATGAAGAAGAAGAAGAATAAGAGGAAAAAGAAGAAAAAGAGGAAGAGGAAGAAGAAGAAGAAGAAGGAGAAGATGAAAGGAAAAAGAAGAAGAGACGAAGAAGAAGAAGATGAAGAAGAGGAATAAGAAGAGAAAAAATAAGAAGAAGAAGAAGAAGAAGAAGAAGAAGAGATAGAAGAGTTTGCAGAAGAAGAAGAAGAAGAAAAAGAGGAAGAGGTGATGATGAAGGAGAAGAAGAAGAAAAAGAAGGAGAAGAAGAAAATGTAGTAGAAGATGATGAAGAAGAAGAAGCAGAAGTAGAAGAAGAAGAAGGAGAAGAAGGAGAAGGAAGAAGAAGAAGAGGAAGAAGATAAGAAGATGATGAAGAAGAAGAAGACAAAGAAGACGAACGAGGAGACGACGAAAAAAAAGAAGACAAAGAAGAAAAAGGAAGAAGGAGAAGAAGACTAAGAAGAAGATGAAGAAGAAGAAGAAGAAGAGCATGAATATGAACAAGAAGTAGAAGAAGGAGAAGAAGAATTGGAAGAAGTAAAAGAAGAAGAAAATTTAGGAGAAGAAGAAGAAGAAAAAGCAGATGAACAAGGAGAAAAAGAAAAAGGAGAAGAAGAAGAACGGGAAGAAGAAAGATAAGAAGAAGAAGAAGAAGAAAAACAAGACGAAGACGAAGAAGAAGATGACAAAAAAGAAGAACAAGAAGACAAAGCAGTAGAAGAAGAAGATGCAAAAGAAGGAGAAGGGGGAGAAGAAGAAGAAGAAGAAGAAGAAGAAGAAGAAGAGGAAGAAGAAGTACAAGATCATGAATGAGAAGAAGACGAAGAAGAAGAAGAAAGACAAGAAATAGTAGTAGAAGAAGAAGGGGAAGAAGAAGAAGAAGAAAAAGAAAACAAAAAAGAAGAAGAAGAAGAAGAAGAAGAAGAAGAAGAAGAACAGAAAGAAGAAAAAGTAGTAGTATTAGAAGAAGAAGAAGAAAAAGAAGAAGAGAAGAAGAAGATGAAAACAAAGAAGAAGGAGAGAAAAAGTAGAAGAAGATGAAGAAGAAGACGATGAAGAAGAAGAAAATGAAGAAGAAGAAGAAGAAGAAGAAGAAGATGAACAAAGAAGAAGAAGAAGATGATGAAGAAGAAGAATAAATAGAAGAAGAAGAAGAAGATGAAGACAAAGAAGAAGAAGAAGAAGAAAAAAGTGATAAAGAAGAAGACAAAGAAGAGGAAGAAGAAGAAGAATAATAATAAGAAAGGGAAGGAGAAGAATAAGAAGGAGAAGAAGAATGAGAAGAAGGAGAAAAGATGAAGATGATGGAAGATGATTATGATGACGATGAAGAAGAAGTAGAAGAAGAAGAAGATGAAGATGAAGGAGAAGAAGAAGGAGAACAAGAAGAGGAGGAAAAAGAAGATGATGAAGAAGAAGGGTGAAGAAGAAAAAGAAGGAGATTTAATAATAATAATAAGACGAAGATGATGAAGAAGAAGAATAATAAGAAGAAGAAGAATAAGAAGACGAAGAAGAAGAAGAAGAAGAAGACGGACAAGAAGAAGAAGAAGAAGAAGAAGAGGAAAAAGAAGAACAAGAAGAAGAAATAAAAGAAGAAGATTGAGAGGAAGAAGAAGAAGAAGAAGAAGAAGAAGAAAGTGAAGAAGAAGAAGGAGAAAAAAAAAGGAGAATAAGAAGTATGAGGAGAAGAAGAAGAAGAAGAAGATGAATAAAAAGAAGAAGAAAAAGAAGATGAAGAAAAAGAAGAAGAAGAAGAAGAAGAAGGCAAAGAAGAAGAAGAAGAAGAAGGAGATGAAGAAGAAGAAGAAAATGAAGAAGAAGAAAAAGAAGAAGAAGAAGATGATAGAAACAAAGAAGAAGAAGAAAAGGATAAAGAAGAATTACACGAAGAAGAAGAAGAAGAAGAAGACAAGATGAACGAAGAAAGAGAGTGAGAAGAAGTAGAAGAAAAAGAAGATGTAGGAGAAGAAGAAGTAGAAGAAGAAGAAGAAGAAGGAGAGGAAGAAGAAGCAGAAAAAAGATGGAGAAAAAGAAGTAGGAGGAGAGAAGAAGAAGAAGAAGAAAAAGAAGATGAAGACAAAGATGAAGAAGAAGAAGAAAAAGAAGACAAAAACAAAGAAGAAAAAGAGAAAGAGGAAAAGCAAGTAGAAGAAAAAGATGATTGGGAAGAAGAAGAAGAGAGAAGAAGAACGAGAAGGAGAATGAGAAGAAGAAGAAGAAGAAGAAGAAAAAAAGAAGATGTAGTAGAAGAGGAAGAAGAGTTCGAAGAAGAAGAAGAAGAAGAAGTTTGAGGAAGGGGGAAGAAGAAGGAGGAAAAAGATGAATAAGATGAAGGAGAGAAAGAAGAAGAAGAAGAAGTTTGAGAAGGGAAAGAAGAAGGAGGAAAAAGATGAATAAGATGAAGGAGAGAAAGAAGAAGAAGATGAAGAAGAATAAGAAAAGAGGAGAAGAAGAAGGAGAAGGAGGAGGAGCTGGGGAAGAAGAAGAAGAAGAAGAGAGAAAATAAAGAAGAAGACAAAGAAGTAAGATAAAGAAAAAAAAGAAAAAGAAGAAGCAGAAGTCGGACAAGAAAGAAGAAGAACAAGAATAAGAAGAAAAAGAAGAAGATGAAGACGATGAAAGAAAGAAGAAGAAGATGAAGAAGAAAAAGTAGTAGAAGTAGGAGAAGAAGACGAAGAAGAAGAAGAAGAAGGAGAAAAAGTATTAGTAGAAGAAGTTGAAGAAGTAGAAGTAAAGGAAACAAGAAGTAGAAGAAGAGGAAGATGAAGAAGAAGAAGAAGAAGAAGAAGAAGAAGAACAAGATGAAGAAGAAGAAGATGATTAAGAAGAAAAAGAAGAAGAAGAAAAAGAAGTAATAGAAGAAGGAGAAGAAGGAGAGGAAGAAGGAGAAGAAGAAGAAGAAGAAGAAGAAGAAGAAGTAGAAGATGAATAAGATGAAGACGACGAAGACGAAAAAGATGACGAAGATGAAGAGGAAGAAGCAGAAGATGGAGAAGAAAAAGAAGAAGATGATGAAGTAGAAGAATAAGAAGAAGAAGAAGATGATGATGAAGAAGAAGAAGACGAAGAAGAAAGAGATGAAGACGATGAAGAAGAAGGAGATAAAGAAGAAGAAAAAGAGGAAGAATAATAATAAAAAGACAAAGAAGAAGAATAAGAAGAAGAAGAAAATGATCATAATGGTGATGAAAAAAAGAAGGAAAAGAAGAAGAAGATGAAGAATAAGAAGAAGAAGATGGAGAAGAAGAAGAGAGGAGGAGAAGAACAAGCAAAAGAAGGAGAAGAAGAAGGAGAAGAAGATGATGATGAAGAAGAAGAAGAAGAGGAAAAAAGAAGATGAAGAAGAAGAAAAGGAAGATGAAAAAGAAAAGAAGAGGAAGGTGAAGTTGAAGAAGTAGAAGAAGAAGAAGACAAAGAACAAGAAGTAGAAGATGATGAAGAAGAAAAACAAAAAGACAAAGAAGTAGAAGAAGAGAAGGAAGAAGAAGAAGAAGAAGAAGAAGACGAAGAAGAAGAGAAAGTAGAAGAAAAAGAAGAAGAAGAAGAAGAAGAGGAAGAGAAAGAAGAAAAAGGAGAAGAAGAAGAAGGAGAAGAAGAAAAAGAATTAGGAGTTGAAGAAGAAGAAGTAGAAGGAGGAGTTGAAGAAGAAGAAGAAGGAGGAGGAGTAGAAGAAGAAGAAGAAGGAGAAGGAAAACGAGAATAATACGAAGTAATAGACAGAGAAGTAGAGGAAGAAGAAGGAGAAGAAGAAAAAGAAGTAGTAGAAGAACTAGAAAAAAAAGGAAGAGAAAGAAGAAGACGACGAAGAAAAAGATGAAGAAGAGGACAAAGAAGAAGAAATAGAAGAACAGGAAGAAAAAGAAGAATAATAAGAGGAAGAAGAAAAAGATTAAGAAGATGAAGATGAAGAAAAAGTGAAAGAAGAAGAGAGGAAGAAGAGAAGAAGAAGAAGAGGAAGAGGAAGAAGAAGAAAGATAAGATGAAGAAAATGAAGAAGAAGGCAAAGGAGAGGAATAAGAAGATAAAAATAAGAAGAAGAAGAAGAAGCAGAAGAAGAAGAAAAAGTGATAGAAGAGTTAGAAGAAGAAGAAGAAGAAGAAGTAGAAGAGGAAGAAGGTGAAGATGAAGAAGAAGAAGAAGAAGAAGAAGTTGGAGAAGAAGAAAAGAAGAAGAAGAAGATGAAGAAGAAGAAGTAGAAGAAGAAGAAGGAGCAGAAGGAAATGAAGAAGAAAAGGAGATGAAAAAGAAGAGGATAAGGAAGAAGACAATCAAGATGAACAAGAAGAAGGAGAAGAAGGAGGTAGAGAAGAAGAAGATGGAGGAGGAGGAGGAGGAGAAGAAGAAGAAGAAGAAAAAGAAGAAGAAGAAAAGGAAGAAGAAGAAGAAAAGGTCAAAGAAGAAGAAGAAGAAGTAGAAGGGGAAGAAGGAGAAGAAGAAGAAGAAAGAGAACAAGAAGGAGTGGAAGAAGAAGTAAGAAGAAGAAGAAGAAGTGGAAGAAGAACAAAGAAAAGAAGAAGAAGAAGAAGAAGAAGAAAACAAAGAAGAAGAAGGAGAAGAAGTGCAAGAAAAACAAGAAGAAGAAAACGAAGAAGAAGAAGAAGAATATAAAAAAGAAGAAGAAGAAGAAGAAGAAGAAGGAGTTGACAAAGAAGAAGCTAAAGAAAAGCAAGAAGAACGAGAAGAAGTAGAAAAACAAGAACAAAAAGGAAAAGAAGGAGAAGAAGAAGAAGAAGAAGAAGAAGAAGAAGTAGAAGAAGTAGAAGAATAATAAGAATATGAAGAAGAAGAAGAGGAAGAAGAAGTCGAAGAAGAAGAAGTTGAAGAAGATGAAGAAGAAGAAGAAAAGAAAGAAGAAGACGAAGAAAAAGAATAAAAAGAAGAAGAAGAAGAAGAAGAAGAAGAAGAACAATTAACAGATGAAGGAGAAGAAGGAGAAGTAGGAGAAGAAGAAGAATAAGAAGAGGAAGAAAAAGAAGAAGACGAAGAAGAAGTAGTAAAAGATGAAGAAGTGGAAGAAGAAGAAGAAGAAAGAAGAGGGAGAAGAAGAAGAAGAAAAAGAAGAAGAAGAAGAAGGAGAAGAAGAAGAAAAAGTAGAAGAAGGCGAAGAAGAAGAAGCAAAAGAAGAAGAGGAAAAGAAGAAGAAGAAGAAGGAGAAGAAGAAGAGGAAGAACACGAAGAAGTTGGGGAGGAAGAAGAACTTGAAGAAGAATAAAAAAAGAAGTAGAAGAAAAAGAAGAAGATGTACAAGAAGAAGAAAAAGAAGAACACGAAGAAGAAGAAAAAAAAAAAAGATGAAGCAGACAAAGAAGAAGTAGAAGAAGAGAAAGTAAAAGATTAGGAAGACGAAGTAGAAGAAGAGAAGAAGAAGAAGAAGAAGAAGATGAAGAAGAAGAAGAAGATGAAGAAGAAGAAGAAGAAGAAGAAGAAGAAAAAGTAATAGTAGTAGTAGTAGAAAACGAAAAAGAAGAAGAAGAAGAAGAAGACAAAGAAGTAGTAGTAGTAGAAGACGAAGAAAAAGAAGAAGGAAGAAGAAGAAGAAGAAGAACAAGAAGAAGAAGAAGAAGAAGGAGAAGGAGGAGAAGAAGGAGAAGAAGAAGAAGAAGAAGAAGAAGGAGAAGGAGGAGGCAGAGGAGGAGGAGAAGAAGAACAAGGACAAGAAGTAGAAGAAATGACGAAGAAGAAGAAGAAGAAGAATAATAATAATAATAATAAGAAGAAGAGGAATAACAAGAAGAAGAAGATCAAGAAGACGAAGAAGAAGTAGAAGAAGAAAAAGAGGGAAGAAGAGGAAGAAGAAGAAGAAGAAAAAGAAGAAGAAAAAGAAGAAGAAGAAGATGTAGAAGAAGAGGAAGAAGTAGGAGAAAGAGAAGAAGAAAAGGAGAAGATTAAAACGAAGAAGAAGAACATGATGAAGAAGGAGGAGGAGAAGAAGAAGAAGAAGAAGAAGAAGAAGAAGCAAAAGAAGAAGAAGAAGAAGAAGAAGAAGAAGAAGAA
>JAIUJO010001482.1:60000-62500 GCA_023846275.1 Vanilla planifolia | reverse complement strand
AGAAGAAGAAGGAGATGAAGGACCCGATGGAGAAGAAGTAGAAGGAGGAGGAGGAGAAGACGAAGAAGAAGAAGATGGTTATGATGATTATGAATAAGAAGAAGGTGAAGAAGAAGAAGAAGAAGAAGATAATGATGATGAAGAAGAAGAAGAAAAAGGTGAAGAAGAAGGAGGAGGAGAAGAAGAAGAAGGAGACGGAGAAGAAGAAGAAGAAGAAGAAGAAGAAGTAGAAGAAAATGAAGAAGAAGAAGAAGAAGAACTAGGGGAAGAAGAAGTAGGTGAAGAAGAAGAGGAAGGTGATGAAAAAGAAGAAGAAAAAAGAAGATCATGAGGAGCAAGAAGAAGAAAATGTTGACGAAGACAAAGAAGAAGAAGTAGTAGAAGAAAGCAAAGAAGAAGAAGAAGAAGAAGAAGAATAAGAAGAAGAAGAAGAAAAGGGAGACAAAGGAGAAGTAGAAGAAGGGGAAGAAAAAGAAGAAGTCAAAGAAGAAGAAGAAGAAGGAGAAGAAGAAGAAGAAGAAGAAATAGAAGAAGAAGATGTAGAAGATGAAGAAGAAGTAAAAGAAGATGAAGAAGAAGAATAATAAGAAGAAAAAGAAGAAGAAGAAGAAAAAGGAGAAGAAGGAGAAGAAGGACAAGAAGAAGAAGAAGTAGAAGGAGGAGAAGAAGAAGAAGAAGAAGATGGTGATGAAGAAGAAGACGAAGAAGAAGACGAAGAAGAAGAAGTGGAAGAAGAAGAAGAAGAAGAAAAAGAATAAGAAGAAGAACACGAAGAAGAAGAAGAAAAAGGAGGAGAAGAAGAAGAAGGAGGAGGAGAACAAGAAGAAGGAGAAGAAGAAGAAGATGAAGAAAAAGAAGAAGAAGAAGCAGAATAAAATGAACAATAAGAAGAAGAAGAAGAAGAAGAAGTTAGCAAAGAAGAAGGAGAAGAAAATTATGATGAAGAAGGTGAAGAAGAAGAAGAAGAGGAAGAAGAATAAGAAGAAGAAGAAGAGGCAGAAGATGAAGAGGAAGAAGAAGAAGAAGAAGTCGAAGAAGTTGAAGAAGAACGAGATGAAGAGGAAAACGAAGAAGAAGAAGGTGATGGAGAAGACAAAGAAGAAGAAAAAGAAGAAGAAGAAGAGAAATAAGAAGAAGAAGTAGTAGAAGAAGAAGAAGTTGAAGAAGAAGAAGAAGAAGAAGAAGAAGATGAAGAAGAAGAAGAAAAAGGAGAAGATGAAGAAGAAGAAGGTGAGGAAGAAGAAAGAGAAGGAGAAGAAGAAGAAGAAGATGAAGAAGAGGAAGAATAATAAGAAGAAGAAGAACAAGAAGGAGACAATGAAGAAGGAGATGAAGAATAAGAAGAAGAAGATGAAGATGAAGAAGAAGAAGAGAAGAAAAAGAAGAAGAGGAGGAGGAGGAGGAAGAAGAAGAAGAAGAAGAAGAAGAAGTAAAAGAAAGACAAGTAAGAGAAAGAGAAGAAGAAGAAGGAGACGAAGAAGAAAATGACGAAGAATAAGAATAAGAATAAGAATAAGAAGAAGAAGAACAAGAAGAACAAGAAGAAAAAGAAGATGAAGAAGAACAATATGAAGAAGAAGAAGAAGGCAAAGAAGTAGAAGTAGAAGAAGAAGAAGAAGAAGAAGAAGAACAAGGGAAAGAAGAAGGATAAGAAGAAGAAGACGAAAAGAACAAGAAGATGGAGAAGAAGATGAAGAAGAAGAAGAAGAGAAAGAAGTAAAAGAAGAAAGAGATGAAGAACAAGAAGAAGAAGATGAAGAAGATGAAGAAGATGAAGAAGAAGAAGAAGATGAAGAAGGAAGAGACAAAGAAGAAGAAGAAGAAAACGAATAAGTAGAAGAAGACGAAGTTGAAGAAGAGGAGGAAGAAGAAAATGTAGTAGAAGAAAAAGAAGAAGAGGAAGAAGAAATGGAAGAAATAGAAGAAGAAGTCATGAAAGAAGATGAAGAAGAAGCAGAAGAAGAAGAGGAAGACAAAGAAGAAGAAGAAGAAGAAGAAGGAGGAGAAGAAGCAGAAGAAGTAGAAGAAGAAGACGAAGAAGAATATGAAGGAAAACAAGAACAAGAAGAAGTAGGAGGAGGAGGAGAAGTAAAAGAAGAAGAAGTAGAAGAAGAAGAAGAAGTAGACGAAGAAAAAGTTGAAGAAGAAGAGAAAGATGATGAAGAAGAAGAAGAAAAAAAGAAGATAAAGTGGAACAAGAAGAAGAATAGGTTAACGAAGACAAAGAAGTAGAAGAAAAAGAAGATGAAGTAGAAGAAGAAGAAGAAGTAGAAGAAGAAGAAGGAGACGAAGAAGAAGAAGTAGAAGAAAAAAGAAGAAAAACGTGAAGAAAATGATAAAGAAGATGAAATAGAAGAAGCAGAAGAAGGAGAAGAAGGAAAAGAACGAAAAAAAGGAGATGGAGAAGAAGAAGAAGAAGAAGAAGAATAAGCAAAAGAAGGCGAAGAAGGAGAAGAAGGAAAAGAAGAAGAAGGAGGAGGAGAAGAAGAAGAAGAAGAAG
>JAIUJO010001482.1:45000-55000 GCA_023846275.1 Vanilla planifolia | reverse complement strand
TGAAGATGAAGAAGAAGAAGAAAAGAAGAAGAAGAAGAAGAAAAAGAAGAACTAAAAGAAGTTGAAGAAGTAGAAAAAGAAGAAGGAGGAGGAAAAGAAGAAGAAGTAGTAGTAGAAGAAGAAGAAGAAGTAGAAGAAGAAGAAGAAGAAGAAGAAGAAGATGAAGAAGAAGAGGAAGAAGAAGAGGAAGAAGAAGAAGAGGAAGAAGAAGAAGAAGAAGAAGAAGAAGAGGAAGAAGAAGAAGAAGAGGATAAGAAGAAGAAGAAGAAGAAGAAGAAGAAGAATAAGAAGCAGAAGAAGAAAAAGCAGAAGAAGAAGAAGAAGAAGCAGAAGAAGAAGAAGAAGAACAAGCAGAAGAAGAAGAAGAAGAAGAAGCAGAAGAAGAAGAAGAAGAAGCAGAAGAAGAAGTAAAAGAAGAAGAAGAAGCAGAAGATGAAGATGAAGAAGAAGGAGAAGGAGAAGAAGAAGAAGAAGGAGAAGAAGGTGAAGGAGAAGAAGAAGGAGGAGAAGAAGAAGAAGGAGGAGAAGAAGAACAAGAAGAAGAAGAGGAGGAAGAACACGAAGAAGTTGAGGAAGAAGAAGAAGAAGAAGAAGAAGACAAAGAAGAAGAAGGAGAACTAGAAGAGTAAGAAGAAGAAGAAGGAGAAGAAGAAAAAGAAGACAAAGTAGTTGAAGAAGAAGAAGAAGAAGAGGAGGATGACGAACAAGAAGAAGTTGAAGAAAAAGTAGAAAAAGATGATTTTGATGATGATAAAGAAGAAGAAGTAGAAGAGGAAGAGGAAGAAGAAGAAGAAGAAGAAGAAGAAGACAAAGACGAAGAATAAGAAGAAGACGAAGAAGAAGAAGAGGACAATGTAAAAGAAGAAGAAGAACGAGAAGAAGAATAAGAAAGGGAAGAAGGAGAAAGAGAAGAACAAAAAGTTGAAGTAGAAGAAGAAGGAGAAGAAGAAGAATAATAATAAGTACAAGAACAAGATTAGAACAGGAAGAAGAAAAGGTTTAAGAAGAAGAAAAATAAGAAGAAGAAGATGAAGAAGGAAGAGGAAAAGAAGAAGAAGTAGAAGAAGAAGAAAAAGAAGAAGAAGAAGTGGAAGAGGAGGATGAAGAAGAGGAACATGAAAATGAGGATGTCGAAGGAGAAGAAGAAGAAGAAAAAGATGGAGAAGAAGAAGACGTAGCAGAAGACAAAGAAGAAGAAGGAAATGACGAAGAAGAAAGAGAAGAAGAAGAAGTAGTAGAAGAAGACGAAGAAGAAGAAGTCGAAGAAGAAGAAAAAGAAGAATTAGAAGAAGAAGAAGAAGAAGAAGAAGAAGAAGAAGAAGACAAAGTAGTTGAAGAAGAAGAAGAAGAAGAGGAAGAAGATGAAGAAAAAGAAAAAGTGGAATGTGAAGAACATGAAGAAGGAGAAGCAGAAAAAAATGAAGAAGAAAAAGAAGTAGAAGAAGAAGAAGAAGAAGAAGAAGAAGACAAAGACAAAGAAGAAGAAGAAGAAGTCGAAGAAGAAGGGGACAATGTAAAAGAAGAAGAAGAACGAGAAGAAGAACAAGAAAGGGAAGAAGGAGAAAGAGAAGAACAAAAAGTTGAAGTAGAAGAAGATGAAGGAAAAGAAGAAGAATAAGAAGTACAAGAACAAGAATTAGAAGAGGAAGAAGAAAAAGTTTAAGAAGAAGAAAAATAAGAAGAAGAAGATGAAGAAGGAAGAGGAAAAGAAGTAGTAGAAGAAGAAGTAGAAGAAGAAGAAAAAGAAGAAGAAGAGGAGGTGGAAGAGGAAGACAAAGAAGAGGAACATGAAGTTGCAGATATTGGAGAAAAAGAACAAGAAAAAGAAGGAGAAGAAGAGGATGTAGCAGAAGACAAAGAAGAAGGAGATGAGGAAGAACAAAAAGAAGAAGAAGAAGTGGAAGAAGAAGACGAAGAAGAAGAAAAAGAAGAATTAGATGAAGAAGAAGAAGAAGAAGAAGAAGAAGAAGAGGAAGAAGAAGAAGTAGGAGAAGGGTAAGAAGATGAAGAAAAAGAAAAAGTGGAATGTGAAGAACATGAAAAAGGAGAAGCAGAAGAAAATGAAGAAGAAGAAGAAGAAGAAGAAGAAGAAGAAGAAGAAGAAGAAGAAGTAGAAGAAGAAGAAGAAGAAGGAGAAGAAGAAGACAAAGACGAAGAAGAAGAAGAAGAAGACGAAGAAGAAGAAGAGGACAATGTAAAAGAAGAAGAACAAGAAGAAGAATAAGAAAAGGAAGAAGGAGAAAGAGAAGAACAAAAAGTTTTAGTTGAAGAAGATGAAGGAAAAGAAGAAGAATAAGAAGTACAAGAACAAGAATTAGAAGAGGAAGAAGAAAAAGTTTAAGAAGAAGAAAAATAAGAAGAAGAAGATGAAGAAGGAAAAGGAAAAGAAGTAGTAGAAGAAGAAGTAGAAGAAGCTGAAAAAGAAGAAGAAGAAGAAGTGGAAGAGGAAGACGAAGAAGAGGAACATGAAGATGAGGATGTCGAAGGAGAAGAAGAAGAAGAAAAAGAAGGAGAAGAAGAAGATGTAGCAGAAGAGAAAGAAGAAGAAGGAGATGAGCAAGAAGAAAAAGGAGAAGAAGAAGTCGAAGAAGAAGACGAAGAAGAAGAAGAAGTCGAAGAAGAAGAAAAAAGAAGAATTAGAAGAAGAAGAAGAAGAAGAAGAAGAAGTGGAAGAAGAAGAAGTAGAAGGGTAACAAGAAGAAGAAAAAGAAAAAGTGGAATGTGAAGAACATGAACAAGGAGAAGCAGAAGAAAATGAAGAAGAAGAAGTAGAAGAAGATGAAGGAAAATAAGAAGAAGAAGAAGAGGAAGATGATGATGAAGAAGGTGAAGAAGGTGAAGAAGAAGGAGAAGAGGATGAAGAAGAAAAAGAAGACGAGGAGGAAGAAGAAGAAGAAGAAGTCGAAAAAGTTGAAGAAGTAGGAGACAAAGGAGAAAACAAAGAAGAAGAAGGTGAAGAAGAAGACACAGAAGAAGAAAAAGAAGAAGTTTACAAATAAGAAGAAGAAAAAGAAAAAAGAAAAGGAAGAAGAAGTTGAAGAAGATGAAGAAAAGAATAAGAAGAATAATATGAATTAAAAGAAGAAAAGGAAGATGAAAAATGAGAAGAAGAAGAAGAACAAAAGGAAAAAGAAGTAGAATATGAATAATAATAATTATAATAATAACAAAATGAAGAAGAAGATGAAGAAGAAGTAGCAAAGAAGAAGAAGAGGAAGAAGAAGAAGAAGTAGAAGAAGAAGAACAAGAAGAAGAAGAAGAAGAAGAAGAAGAAGAAGAAGAAGATGTAAAGGAATTAAAAGAAGAAGAAAAAGAAGAAGTAGCAGAAGAAGAAGAAGAAAAAAAGGCAGAGAAAGAAAAAGGAAAAGAAGAAGAATAAGAAGAATAAGAAGTAGAAGAGGAAGACGAAAAATATGAAGAAGAATTAGAAGAAGAAGAAGAGTAAGAAGATGTAGGAGATGAAGTAGATGAAGAAAATGAAGAAGAAGAGGAACAAGAGAAGATGATGATGATGAAGACGAAGATGAAGAAGAAGAAGAAGTAGAAGAAGAATAACAACACGAAAATGAAGAAGAATAATAATAAGAAGAAGAAGGAGGCGAAGTAGGACAAGAAGAAGAAGAAGAAGAAGAAGAAGAAGAAGAAAAAGAAGAAGAAGAAGAAAAAGTAAAAGAAGAAGAAGAACAATAACAAAAAGAAGTAGAAGAGGAAGATGAAGAAGAAGATAAAGAAGAAGAAGAAGAAGAAGAAGAAGAAGAAGAAGAAGACAAAGAAGAATAAGAAGAAAAAGAAGAAGAAGATGTCAAAGAAGAAGAAGAAGAAGAAGAAGAAGAAGAAGAAGAAGAGGACAAAGAAGAAGAAGAAGAAGAAGAAGAAGAAGAAGAGGACAAAGAAGAAGAAGAAGAAGAAGAAGAAGAAGAAAAAGAAGAAGTAAAAGAAGAAGAAGAAGGAGAAGATGGAGAAGAAGAGGGAGAAGATGGAGAAGAAGAAGAAGGAGAAGAAGAAGGAGAAGAAGGGGGAGAAGAAGGAGAAGAACGAGGAGAAGGAGAAGAAGAAGAATAAGTAGAAGAAGAAGAAGGAGAAGAAGTAGAAGAAGGAGAAGGAGAAGAAGGAGAGGAAGAAGAAGGAGAAGAAGAAGAAGAGAAGGAGAAGAAGAAGAAGAAGAAGGAGAAGAAGAAAAAGAAGGTGAAGAAGAAGAAGAAGATGAAGTTGACGAAGAAGAAGAAGAAGGGGAAGAAAAAGAAGGAGAAAAAGAAGGAGAAGAAGAAGAAGTTGAGGAAGAACAAGAAGGAGATGAAGGAAAAGAAGAAGAAGAAGAAGAAGAAGAAAAGAAGAAAAAGATGAATAAGAAGAGGAAGGAGAAGACGAAGAACAAGAAGAAGAAGACAAATAAGACGAAGAAGATGAAGTAGAAGAAAAGAAGAAGAAGAAGAAGAAGAGAAAGATGATGATGACGATGATGAAGAAGAAGGGGAACAAGATGAAGAAATAGAAGGTGATGACAAAGATTGAAGAAGGTGAATAAGAAGAAGAAGAAGGAGAGGAAGAAGAGGGAGAAGAACAAGAAAATGAAGAAGAAGAAGAAGGAGAAGAAGAAGAAGAAGACGAAGAGGAAGAAGGAGGAGGTGGAGAAGTGGAAGAAGAAGAAGAAGAAGAAGAAGAAGAAAAAGAAGAGAAAGGAGGAAGAGGAGTAGGGGAAGAAGAAGTAGAAGACGAAAATGAAGTAGTAGTAGAAGAAGAAGAAGAAGAAGAAGAAGAAGAACACGAAGAATAATAAGAAGAAAAAGAAGAAGTTGAAGAAGGAAAAGAAGAAGAAGAAGAAAAAGGAAAAGAAAAAGATTTGGAAGGAAAAGAAGAAGTAGAAGAAGGAGGAGCAGAAGAAGATGAAGAAGAAGAAGGAGAAGAACACGAAGAAGAATAAGTAGACGAAAAAGAAGACGAATATGAAGAAGAACAAGAACAAGAAGAGGAAGAAGAAGACAAAGAAGAAGAAGAGGAGGAAGTCGAAGAAGAAGAATAAGTCAAAGTTGAAGAAGAAGAAGAAGAAGAAGGAATATAAGAAGATGATGAAGAAGAAAATGTACAAGAAGAAGAAGAAGAAGGAGAAGAAGAAGAAGAAGAAGAAATAGAAGAAGAAGAAGAAGAAGATGAAGAAGAAGAAGTAGAAGAAGAAGAAGAAGAAGTTGAAGAAGAAGAAGATGAAGAGGAGACCAAAAAGAGGTAGGCAAAGAAGAGGAGGAAGAAGAAAGGTAAGAAAACGAAGAAGAAGAAGAAGAAGAAGAAGAAGAAGATGAAAAAAATGAAAAAGAAGAAGTAGAGGATGAAGAAGAAGAAAAAAAGGAAGGAGAAGAAATAGAAGGAGAAGAAGTAGAAGAAGAACAACAAGAAGAAGAAAATGAAGTAGTAGTAGAAGAAGACAAAGAAGAAAAAGAAGAAGATAAAGAAAAAGAAGCGGAAGTAGAAGAAGACGACGTAGAAGAAGAGGAAGACGAGGAAGATGAGGATGAAATAGTAGATGATGAAGAAGAAGAAGGTGAAGAAAAAGAAAAAGAAAAAGAAGATGAAGTAGACGAAGAAGAAGAAGTAGAAGGAGATGAAGAAGAAGAAGAAGGAGAAGAAGAAGAAGAAGAAGAAGAAGGAAACAAAGAAGAATACAAACAAGAAGAAGAAGAAAAAGAACAAGAAATGGAAAAAGAAGAAGAAGAAGAAGAAGATGCTGAAGAATAAGACAAAGAAGAAGAAGAAAAAGAAGAAGGCAAAGAAGAAGTTGAAGAAGAAAAAGAATAAGAAGAAGATGATGATGATGAATTAAAGGAATAATAAAATTAAAAAGTAGAAGAAGAAGAAGAAGAAGAAGAATAAGAAGAAAAAGAAGGGAAAGAAGATGAAGAAGAAGAAAAAGAGGAATAAGAAGTAGAAGATGTAAAAGAAGTAAAAGAAGAAGAACAAGAACAAGAAACACAAAATGAGGAAGAAGAAGAAGAAGAAGAAGAAGAAGGAGAAGATGAAGAAGAAAAAGTAGTAGTAGTAGAAGAAGAAGAAGAAGAAGAAAAAGGAGGTGAAGAAGAAGAAGAAGAAGAAGACGAAGGGGAAAAGAAGAAGAAGAAGAAGAAGAAGAAGAAAAAGAACATGAAGATGAAGAAGAAGTAGAGCAAGAAGAAGAAGAAGAAGAAAAAGAAGAAGAAGAAGAAGGAGAAAAACAAGAAGAAAAAGAAGAATAAAGAGAAGAAGAAGATGAAGAAGACGAATAAGAAGAAGATGACAAAGGAGAAGAAGAAGAAGAAGATGATGATGATGATGAAGAACAAGAAGAAGAAAAAGATGAACAAGACGAAGAAGAGGAAGAAGCTAAAGAAGGAAAAGAAGAAGAAGAGAAGAAGAATGAGGAGTAGGAGGAGAAGGAGGAGGAGAAGAAGAAGAAGAAGAAGAAGAAGAAGGACAAGAAGAAGAAGAACAAGAAGAAGAACATGAAGAAGAACTTGAAGAAGAAGAAGAAGGAGAAGAAGAAGTAAAAGAAGAAGTAGAAGATAAAGAAAAAGAAGCAGTAGAAGAAGAAGAGGAAGAAGAAGCGAAGAAGAAGAAGGAGAAGACGAAGAAGAAGAAGAAGAAAAAGAAAAAGAAGAAGAAGAAGATGAAGAAGAAGATGAAGGAGAAGAAGAAGAAAAAGAGCATGAACAAGAATAAGAAGTAAAAGAAGGAGAAGAAGAAGAGGAAGAAGGAAAAGAAGAAGAAGAAAAAGGAGAAGAAGTGGAAGAAAAAGAAGACGAACAAGGAGAGTAAGAAGAAGGAGAAGAAGATAGACAAGAATTAGAAGAATAAGAGGAAGAAGAAGAAAAACAAGACAAAGACGAAGAAGAAGATGGCAAAGAAGAAGAACAAGAAGACAAAAAAGTAGAAGAAGATGTACAAGAAGGAGAAGGACAAGAAGAAGAATAAGAAGAAGAAAAAGAAGACGATGAAGAAGAAGATGATTAAGAAGAAGAAGAAGAAGAAGAAGAAGAAAAACTAGAAGTAGAGGAAGAAGTAGAACAAGAAGAAGAAGAAGTAGAAGAAGAAGAAGAAAAAGAAAAAGAGATGAAGAAGAGAAAGAAAAAGAAGAGGAAGATGAAGAAAAGGAAGAAGAAGAAGAAGAAAAATAAAAAAGAAAAAGATGAAGAAGAGGAAGTAGAAGAAGAAGAAGAAGAAGAAGAAGAAGAAGAAGGAGGTGACGAATAAGAAAAAGAAGAAGAAAAAGAAGAAAAAGTAGTAGTAGTAGTAGTACAAGAAGAAGAAGAAGAAGAAGAAGAAGAAGAACATGAAGAAGATGATGAAGAAGAAGAAGAAGAAGATGATGATGATGATGATGATGATGAAGATGATTAAGAAAAAAAAGAAAAAGAGGAATAAGAAGGAGAAGGAGAAAAGGGAGAAAAAGAAGAAGAAGAAGAAGTAGGAGAAGAAGAAGAAGATGAAAAAGAAGAAGAAAAAGAAAAAAAAAAGAACAAGAATAAGAAGAAGAAGAAGGAGAAGCAGAAGATGAAGTAGTTGAAGAAGTAGTAGTAGTAGAAGAAGAAGAAGAAAAAGAAGATGAAGAAGAAGAAGAAGAAGAAGGTGATGAAGAAAACGAAGAAGAAGAAGAAGAAGAGGAAGAGGATGACGTCAAAAACGAAGATGGAGAAGATGAAAAAGAAGAAGAAGAAGAAGAAGAAGAAGAAGAGGAAGAGGAAGAAGAAGAAGAAGAAGAAGAAGAAGAAGAAGAAGAAGAAAAAGAAGGAGAAGAAGGAGAATGAGAAAAAGAAGAAGGAGGAGAAGAAGAAGAACAAGAAGGAAAAGAAGAAGAACAAGAAGAAGAAGATCAAGAAGATGATGCAAAAAAAGAGAAGAAGAATAAGTACAAGAAGAAGAAGGAGAAGGGGAAGAAGAAGAAAAAGTAGAAGAAGAAGGAGAAGAAGAAGAAAATGAAGGAAGAGGCAAAGAAGTAGTAGAAGAAGATGAAGGCGAAGTAAAAGAAGATGAAGAAGTGGAAGAGGAAGACAAAGAAGAGGAAGATGAAGAAGTGGAAGATGAAGGAGAAGAAGAAGAAGAAAAACAAGAAGAAAAAGGAGATGTAGTGGAAGACAAAGAAGAAGAAGAAGAGGAAGAACAAAAAGAAGAAAAAGAACAAGAAGAAGACGAAGATGAAGATGAAGAAGTAGAAGAAGACAAAGAAGAAGAAGAAGAAGTAGAAGAATAAGAAGAATAAGAACAAGTAGGTGAAGAAGAAGAAGAAGAAGATCCAGAAGAAGAGTAAGGAGATTAAGAAGAAGAAATAGAGGAATTAAAAGAAGAAGAAGAAGAAGAAGAAGAAGAAGAAGTAGAAGAAGAAGAAGATGAATAAGATGTACAAGAAGAAGAAGAATGCAAAGAAGAAGACGAAGAAGAAGAAGAAGATGATGAAGAGGAAGAAGAAGAAGATGATGTATAGGAAGAAGAAGAAGAAGAAGAAGAAGAGAAACAAGAAGAAGAAGATGATGATGATGATGAAGAAGAAGAAGAAGGTGAAGAAGAACACAAAGAAGAAGAAAAAAAAAAAGAAGACAAATTAGAAGAAGAAGAAGAAGACGAGAAGAAGAGGAAGAAGGCGAAGAAGAAGAAGAAGAAGAAGACAAATTACAAGAAGAAGAACAAGACGAGAAGAAGAGGAAGAAGGCGAAGAAGAAGAAGAAGAAGAAGGTGAAGAATAAGAAAAATTAGAAGAACAAAAAAATGTAGAAGATAAAGAAAAAGTTGAAGAAGAAGAAGAGGAAATGGAAGAAGAAGAAGAATTAGAAGAATAATAAGATCAAAAAGAAGAAGTAGAAGAAAAAGAAGGGTAAGAAGATGAAGAAGAAGAAAAAGAGGAATAAGATGCAGAAGAAGAAGAACAACAAGAAGGAGAAAATGAGGAATAAGAAGAAGAAGAAGAAGAAGAAGAAGAACAAGGAGAAAACGAAGAAGAAGAAGAAGTAGAAGAAGAAGAAGAAGAAAAAAGGGAATAAGAAGAAGAAGAAGAAGAAGATGAAGGAGAAGAAGAAGACGAAGAAGAAGAAGAAGAAGAAGAAGAAGAAAAAGAAGAAGAACAAGAACATGAAGATGAAGAAGAAGAAAAAAAAAAGAAAAAGACAAAGAAGATGTAGAAGAGGAAGAAGAAGAAGAATAAGGAGGTGACGAATAAGAGAAAGAAGAAGAAAAAGAAAAAGAAAAAGAAGAAAAAGTAGTAATAGTAGTAGTACAAGAAAAAGAAGAAGAAGAACATGAAGAAAATGATGAAGAAGAAGAAGAAGAAGAAGAAGAAGATGATGATGATGATGATGATGAAGATGATTAAGAAGAAAAAGAAGAAGAGGAATAAGAAGAAGGAGAAGGAGAAAAGGGAGAAGAAGAACAAAGAAGTAGTAGGAGAAGAAGAAGATGATGAAGAAGAAGAAAAAGAAAAAAAAGAAGAACAAGAAATAAGAAGAAGAAGAACGAGAAGAAGAAGATGAAGTAGTTGAAGAAGAAGTAGTAGTAGAAGAAGAAGAAGAAGAAGAAGAAGATGAAGAAGAATAAGAAGAAGAAGGTGATGAAGAAAACGAAGAAGAAGAAGAAGAGGAAGAGGATGACGTCAAAGACGAAGATGGAGAAGATGAAAAAGAAGAAGAAGAAGAAGAAGAAGAAGAAGAAGAAGAGGAAGAGGAAGAAGGAGAAGAAGAAGAAAAAGAAGAAAAAGGAGAAGAAGGAGAATGAGAAAAAGAAGAAGGAGAAGAAGAAGAAGAAGAAGAAGAAGGAAAAGAAGAAGAAGAAGAAGAAGAAGAAGAAGATCAAGAAGATGAAGCAAAAAAAGAGAAGAAGAATAAGTACAAGAAGAAGAAGGAGAAGGGAAAGAAGAAGAAAAAGTAGAAGAAGGAGAAGAAGAAGAAGAAGATGAAGAAGGAAGAGGCAAAGAAGAAGTAGTAGAAGAAGATGAAGGCAAAGAAAAAGAAGATGAAGAAGTGCAAGAGGAAGACGAAGAAGAGGAAGATGA
>JAIUJO010001482.1:35000-40000 GCA_023846275.1 Vanilla planifolia | reverse complement strand
GAAGAGGAAGAAGAAGAAGAAAAAGAAGATGATGATGATGAAGAAGAAGAAGAAGGAGAAGAAGAAGAAAAAGAACAAGAAGAAGAAGATGAAGTAAAAGAAGAAGAAGAAGAAGGACAAGAAGAAAAAGAAGGAGAAGAAAGAGAAAGAGAAGAAGAAAATGTTAGAGAAGAAGAAGATGACAGAATAGATTTAAAAGAAAAAGAAGAAGAAGATGAAAAGGAGGGAGAAGAATAAGAAGTACAACAAGAAGAAGTAGAAAGGGAAGAAGAAGAAGAAGAAGAAGAAGAAGAAGAAGAAGAAAAAGAAGAAGAGATGAAGAAGAAAAGGGCAAAGAAGAAGTAGAAGAAAAAGTGGAAGAAGAAAAAGAAGAAGAAGAAGAAGAAGAAGAAGAAGAAGAGGTGGAAGATGAATACGAAGAAGAGGAAAAGAAGAAGATGAAGAAGAAGTAGAAGAAGAAGGAGAAGAAGAAGAAGAAGATGAAGGAGAAGAAGAAGAAGAGGAAGAAGAAGAACAATATGTTGAAGAAGAAGAAGGAGAGGATGAAGATGAAGAAGATGAAGAAGAAGAGTAAGAAGAAGGCAAAGAAGAAGAAAAAGACAAAGAAGAAAAAGAAGAAGAAGAAGAAGAAGGCAAAGAAGAAGAAGAAGAAGGAGGAGGAGAAGAAGAAGAAGAAGAAGACGAAGTAAAAGAAGTAGAAGAAGAAAAAGGACAAGAAGAAAAAGAAGGAGAAGAAAGAGAAAGAGAAGAAGAAATGTTGGAGAAGAAGTAGATAAAGCAAAAGAAGAAAAAGAAAAAGAAGAAGAAGATGAAAAAGAAGGAGAAGAATAAGAAGTACAAGAAGAAGTACAAGTGAAAGAAGAAGATGATGAAAAAGAAGAAGAAGAAGATCAAGATGGAAGAGGCAACAAGAAGAAGAAGAAAATGAAGAAGCAGAAGAAGAAGAAGAAGAAGAAGAAGTAGAAGAATAAGTGGAAGAGGAATACGAAGAAGAGGAAGAAGAAAAACAAGAAGAAAAAGAAGATTTAGTAGAAGAGAAAGAAGAAGAAGAAGAAGAGGAAGAAGAAAAAGAAGAAAAAGAAGTTGAAGTCAAAGAAGAAGAAGAAAATGAAGTAGAAGATGAAGGAGAAGAAGAATAACAAGAATAATAATAATAATAATAATAATAATAATAATAATAATAATATAATAAGAAAAACAATAAGAAGAAGAAGGGTAAGAAGTTGAAGAAGAAGAAAAAGTGGAATGAGAAGAAGAAGATATAGAAGAAAAAGAAGAAGTAAAAGAAGAAGAAGAAGGCGAAGAAGAATAAGAAGAGGAAGAAGAAGAAGAAGAAGAAGAAGAAGAAGAATAGGAAGAAGAAGAAGAAGAAGAAGAGGAAGAAGAAGAGAAAGAAGAAGAAGAATAAGAAGTCGAAGAAGTTGAAGAAGAAGGAGACGAAGAAGAAAACGAAGAAGAAGAAGGTGAAGGAGAAGAAAAAGAAGAAGAAAAATAAGAAGAAGAAGAAGAAAAATAAGATGAAGAAGAAGAAGAAGAAGAAGTTGAAGAAGAAGAAGAAGAATAAGAATAATAATAAGAAGAAAAAGAAGAAAAGGAAAAAGAAGAAGAGGAAGAAGAAGAAGGAGAAGAAGAGGAAGATAATAAAGAAAATGAAGTAGAAGACGAATAATAATAATAACAATAATAATAATAATGATAATAGTGAGAAGAAAAAGTAGAATAAGTAGAAGAGGAAGGAGCAAAGAAGAAGAAGAAGAAGAAGAAGAAGAAGAAGAAGAAGAATTAAAAGAAGAAGAAGGAGAAGAAGGAGGAGGAGGAAAAGAAGAAGAAGGAGAAGAAGAAGAAGTAGTCAAAGAAGAAAAAGAAAAAGAAGAAGGAGAAGAGGAAGATGAAGAATTTGAAGAAGAATCAAAAGAAGAAGCAGAATAAGAAGACCAGGGAGAAGAAGAAGAAGTAGATGAAGAAAACGAAGAAGAAGAGGAAGAAGAAGAAGAAGATGTTGATGATGATGAAGTAGGAGATCAAGAAGAAGAAGAAGAAGAAAAAGTATTAGAAGAAGGAGAAAGAGAAGACGAAGAAGGAGAAGATTAAGAAGATGGAGAAAAAGAAAAAGGAGTTGAAGAAGATGATGATGAAGAAGAAGAAAAACAAGGAGAAGAAGAAAAACAAGGAGAAGAAGAAGTATAAGATGAAGAAGGAGAAGGGGAAGAAGAAGAAGAAGGAGAAGAAGAAGGAGAAGAAGAAGAAGAAGAGGAAGATGAATAAGGAAGGAGCAAAGAAGAAGGAGAAGAAGAAGATGAATAAGGAAGGAGCAAAGAAGAAGGAGAAGAAGAAGATGATGATGAAAAAATAGAAGAAGAAGAAGACAAAGAAGAAGGAGATGAAGAAGTGGAAGAGGAAGACGAAGAAGATGAAGATGAAGATGAGGAAGTCGAAGGATAAGACGGACAAGAAAAAGAAGAAGAAGAAGATGTAGTATAAGAAATAGAAGAAGAAGAAGAAGAAAAAGAAGATGAAGACAAAAAAGAAGACGACGAAGAAGGAGAGGAAGAAGAAGAAGACAAAGAAGAAGAAGAAGAAGAAGAAAAAGAAGAAGAAGAATTAGAAGAAGAAGAATAAGAAGAATAAGGAGAAGAAGAAGAAGAAGAAGAACAAAAAGCAGTGGGAGGGTAGGAAGATGAAGAAGAAGAAAAAGATGAATGAGAAGAAGAAAGAGATGATAAAGAAGAAGAAGTTGAATAAGAAGATGAAGTTGAACAAGTTAAAAGTTGAAGAAGAAGAAGAAGAAGAAGAAGAAGAAGAAAATGAACAAGAATAAGAGTAAGAAGAAGAAGAAGAAGAAGAAGGCAAAGAAGAAGAAGATGAAGATGATGAAGATGAAGAAGGCAAAGAAGAAAAAGAAAAGAAAGAAGAAGAAGAAGAAGAAGCAGAAGAAGAACAAGATGAAGAATAAGAAGAAGAAAAAGAAGAAGATGATGAAGAAGAAGAAGAAGAAGAAGGAGAAATCAAAGAAGTAGTAGAAGAAGAAGAAGATGATGAAAAAGAAGTAGAAGGCAAAGAAGAAGACAAAGAAAAAGAAGAAGACAAAGAAGAACAAGAAGATGAAGAAGAAGAAGAAGAAGAAGAAGAATTAGAAGAATAATAAGACGAAAAAGAAGAAGTAGAAGAAAAAGAAGGGTAAGAAGATGAAGAAAAAGAAAAACAGGAATAAGAACAAGAAGAAGGACAAGAAGAAGAAGAAGAAGAAGAAGAAGAAGAAGAAGTAGAAGAAGAAGAAAATGAAGAAGAAGAAGAATAGGAAGAAGAAGAAGAAGAAGGAGAAAATGAATAAGAAGAAGAAGAAGAAGAAGAAGTAGAAGAAGACAAAGAAGAAGAAGAATAAAAAGAAGATGATGAAGAGGAAGGAAAAGAAGAAGAAGAAGAGGAAGAAGAAGAAAGGAAGAAGAAGTAGAAATAGAAGACGACAAAGAAGAAGAAGAAGAAGAAGCCAAAGAAGAACAAGAAGAAGGAGAAGAAGAAGAAGTTGAACAAGAAGAAGGAAAAGAAGAAGCAGAAGAAGAAGAAAAAGAAGTAGAAGAAGATGTAGAAGAAGAAGAAGAGGAAGAACAAGTCAGAGATGAAGAAAAAGTTGAAGAAGATGAAGAAGAAGATGAAGAAGAAGATGTAGAAAAAGAATAAGATTAAGAATAATAATAAGAAGAAGAAAAAGTAGCAGAAGAAGGAGAAGAAGGAGAAGAAGGAGAATAGAAAGAAGAAGAAGAACAAGACAAAGAAGAAGTAGATAATGAAGAAGAAGAAGAAGAAGTAAAAGAAGGAGAAGGAAAAGAAGAAGAAGAAGAAGTAGAAGAAGAAAAGAAGAAGAATGAGAAGGAGAATGAGAGGAAGTAGAAGAAGAAAAAGAAGAAGATGTAGAAGAAGCAGACGAAGAAGAAGAAGTAGAAGAAGAGAAAGTAAAAGATGAAGAAGACGAAGAAAAAGAAGAAGAAGAAGAAGAAGAAGAAGAAGAAAAGTAGCAGTAGTAGCAGAAGAAGTAGATGAAGAAGAAGAAGAAAAAGAAGAAGAAGAAGAAGAAGAAGAATAAGAAGGAGAAGAAGGAGAAGAAGGAGAAGAAGGAGAAGAGGGAGAAGAAGCGAAGGAGAAGAAGAAGAAGTTGAAAAAGAAGAAGAAGATGATGATGACGATGATGATTATGATGACCATAATGAAGAAGAAGTCGAATAACAAGAAGAAGAAGAAGAAGGTGAATAAGAAGTAGAAGAGGTAGAAGAAAATGAAGAAGAAGAAGAAGAAGAAAGAGACGAAAAAAAAGAAGAAGAAGATGAAGGAGACATAGAAGAAGTAGAGGAAGAAAATGAAGAAGAAGAGGAAGAAGATGAAGAAGAGGAAAAAGAAGAAGAAAAAGAAGAAAAAGAAGCAGAAGTAGAAGAAGAAGAAGAAGGAGGAGGAGGAGGAGAAGAATAATAATAAAAATAATAATAATAATAATAAGAAGATGGAGAAGAAGACGAAAAGATAGAAGATGAAGAAGAGAAAGTTAAAGGCAAAGAAGGGGAAGATGTAAAAGAAGAAGAAGAAGAATAATAAGAAGAAGAAGAAGAAGAATAAGAAGAAGAAGAAGAAGATGAAGAAGAAAACAAAGAAGAAGAAGAAGACGAAGAAGATGAAGATGAAAAAGAAGAAGAAGAAGAAGTAGAAGAAGACGAAGTATAAGACAAAGAAGAAGTAGAAAAAGAAGAATAAGAATAAAAATAAGAGGAATAAGAAGAAGAAGAAGAAGATAAAGAAGATGATGAAGAAGAAAAATACAAGAAGAAGAAGATGCTGAAGAAGATGATGAGGAAGAAGAAGACAAAAGAAGAAGAAGAAGAAGAAGAAGAAGTAGAAGAAGAAAAAAATGAAGAAAAAGAAGTCGTAGAAGAAGATGAAGAAGGAGGAGACAAACAAGAAGAAGAAGAAGAAGAAGAAGACGAAAAAGAAAGAGAAGGAGAAGAAGTAGAAGA
>JAIUJO010001482.1:20000-25000 GCA_023846275.1 Vanilla planifolia | reverse complement strand
GATGATGATGATGAAAAAGAAGGAGAGGAGGAAAAAGGAGAAAAAAAGATGGAGAACAAGAAGTAGGAGGAGGAGGAGGAGGAAGAGGAGAAGAAGTAGAAGAAGAAGAAGAAGAAGAAGAAGAAGAAAAGAAGATGAAGACAAAGAATAGGAAAAAGAAGAAGGTAGACAAGAAGAAGAAGAAGAAGAAGAAAAAGAAGAAAAAGAAGGAGAAGACAAAGAAGAAGAAGATGCAAAAGAAGACAAAAAAAACAAGAAGAAGAAGGAAAGGAAGAAGAAGAAGAGAAGAAGATCGAGAAGGAGAATGAGAAGGAGAAGATGATATTGTAGTAGTGGAGGAAGAAGAAGAAAAAGAAGAAGAACAAGAAGAAAAAAGGAGAAAGGGATGAGGAATGAGGAAAACAAGATGAATGAGAAGAAGGACAAGAAGAAGAAGAAGAAGAAGAAGAACAAGACAAAGAAGAAGAAGAAGAACAAGACAAAGAAGAAGAAGAAGAAGAAAAAAAAGTTAAAGAAGAAGAATAAGAAAGAGAAGAAAAAGAAGAAGACGGAGATGAAGAAGAAGAAGCAGAAGAAGAAGAAGATGAAGAAGAAGAAGACGAAGAAGAAGAACAAGAAGAAGATGAAGAAGAAAAAGTAAAAAAAGAAGAAGACGAAGTAGAAGAAGAAGAAGAAGAAAAAGTAATAGTAGAAGAGGAAGAAGAAAAAGGAGAAGAAAAAGAAGTAAAAGAAGAAGAAGAAGAAGAAGATGGTTTGAAGAAGAGGAAGAAGAAGAAGGAGAAGAAGAAGAAGAAGTACAAGAAGAAGAAGAAGAAGAAGAAGAAGAAGAAGAAGAAGGAGAAGAAGTGGAAGTAGAAGAAGAACAAAAATTAGAAGAAGAAGAAGAAGAAAAAGAAGTTGAAGAAGAAGATGAAGGAAAAGTAGAAGAGGAAGAAGAAGAAGAAGAAGAAGAAGAAGAAGTAGAATAAGAAGAAGTAGAAGAAGATGAAGAGTAAGGAAAAGAAGAAGTAGAAGGCGGAGAAGAAGAAGAAGAAGAAGAAGAAGAGACGAAGAAGAGGAGGAAGAAGAAGTGGAAGAAGAAGAAGATGATGAAGAAGAAATAGAAGAAGATGATGATGTTGAAGAAGAAGAAGTTGAAGAAGAACAAAACAAAGACGAAGAAGTAGATGATGATGAAGAAGAAAAAGAAGAGGAAGATGAATAAGGAGAAGAAGGAGAAGTAGTAGAATAAAAAAAAGAAGTAGAAGAGGGAGAAGGGGAAGAAGAAGGAGAAGGGGGAGATGAAGAAGAAGAAGACGATGATGATGAAGAAGAAGAAGAAGAAAAAGATGAAAAAAAAGAATAAAAGGATGAAGAAAGATAAGATGAAGAAGAAGAAGAAGAAAAAAAAGAAGAGGATTGAGATGAAGAAAAGAAGAAAAAGTCAAATAATAATAATAATAATAATAAGAGATGGAAGAAGAAGAAGAAGAAGTCGTCGAAGAGGAAGAAGAAGAAGAAGAAGAATATGAAAAAGAGGAAGAAGAAGAATAAGAGGACGAAAAAGATGTAGAAGAAAAAGAAGAAGAAGAAGAAGAAAAAGAAGAAGAAAGAGAAGAAGGATAAGAAGAAGGAGAAGGAGAAGAAGAAGTAGAAGAAGAACAAGAAGAAGAAAAAGAAGAAGAAGAAGAATATGAAAAAGAAGAAGAAGAAGAAGAGGTGGAGGAAAAAGTAGAAGAAGAAGAAGAAGAAAAAGAAAAAGAAGTAGAAGGAGAAGAAGATAAAGAAGAAGAAGAAGAAGAAGAAGAAGAAAAAGAATAAGACGAAGAAGAAGAAGAAGAAGAACAACAACAAGAAGAAGAAGAAAAAGAAGAAGAAAAAAAGGAAGAAGAAGAAGAAAAAGAAGAACATGATGAAGAAGAAGAAAGGGAAGGACTTGGAGAAGAAGAAGGAGGAGAAGAAGAAGAAGAAGAATAAGTAGGAGTAGAAAAAGCTTAAGAAGAAGAAGAAGAAAAAGAAAGCGAAGGAGAAGAAGATGAAGAAACAAAAGGAGAAGGAGAAAGAGAAGGAGAAGAAGAAGAAGAAGAAGAAGAAGAAGAAGAAGACAAAGAAGAAGAAGATGTTCTAGAAGAAGAAATCAAAAAAGAAGAAGAAGAAGTAGAAGAAGAAGAAGAAGACAGAAAAAGAACAAGTGAAGGAAGAAGAAGAAGAAGACTAAGAAGTAGAAGAACAAGAAGAAGAAGAAGAAGAAGAAGAAGGAAGATTAAGAAGAAGAAGAAGAAGACGAAGAGGAAGAAGGAGAAGGATAAGGAGAAGAAGAAGAAGGAGAAGGAGTAAAAAAAGAAGAGGAAGAAGAAGGAGGAGTAGAAAAAGTAGAAGAAGAATAAGAAGAAGGAGAAGAAGAAGAAGAAGTAGGAGGAGGAGGAGGAGGACAAGAAGAAGAAAGAGATGGAAAAGAAGAAGAAGAAAAGAAGAAGAAGAAGAAGCAAAAGAAGAAGCAGAACAAGAAGAAGAACAAGATAGAGATGAAGACAAACGTGAAGAAGAAGATGCAAAAGAAGAAGAAAACAAAGAAGAAGAAGAAGAAGAAGAAGAAGAAGAAGTAGAGGAAGAAGAAGAAGAAGAAGGAGAAGTAGAAGTAGAAGAAGAAGAAGAATAATAAGACAAAGAAGGAAAAGAAGATGATGAAGAAGAAGACAAAGTTGAAGGAGAAGAAGGATAAGAAGAAGGAGAAGGAGAACGTGAAGAAGACGAAGAAGAAGAGGAACATGAAGAATAAAGCAAAGAAGAAGAAGAAGAAGATGCTGATGATGAAGAAGATTAAAAAGCCAAAGAAGAACAAGGAGGAGAAGAAAAACAAGATGAAGAAGAAAATGAAGAAGTCAAAGAAGAAGTGAAGAAAAGGAACAAGAAGAAAAAGAAAGAAGAAGGAGAAGAATAAGAAGAAGAAGAAAAAGAAGAAAAAGTAGTAGAAGAAGGAGAAGTAGAAGATAAAAAGATGAAAAAGAAAAAGAAGAAGAAAAAGAAGAAGAAGAAGAAGAAGAGGTAGGAGAAGGAGAAGGAGAAGAAGAAGAAAAAGAAGAAAAAGAAGAAGAAGAAGAACAAGATGAAGAAAAAGAAGAAGAAGATGAAGAGGAAGAAGAGGCAAGAGAAGAAAAAGAAAGAGAAGGAATGAAGAAGAAGAAGAAGAAGAAGAAGGACAAGAAGAAGAACAAGAAGAAGAACATGATGAACAAAATGAAGAAGAAGAAGAATAAGAAGAAGAAGAAAGAGAAGAAGCAGAAGAAGAAGAAGAAGAAAAAGAAGAAGAAGAAAAAGAAGAAGCCAAAGAAGAACATGAGAAGGAGAAGGAGACGTAGAAGAAGAAGAAGAAGAAGATGAAGAAGAAGTCGAAGAAGAAGAGGAAGTTGAACAAGGAGATGAAGAAGAAGAAGAAGAAGGCGAAGAAAAAGAAGAAGAAAAAAAAGAATTAGAAGAAGAAGAAGAAGAAGAAGAGAAAGAAGAAGAAGAAGTAGAAGAGGTAAAAGAAGTAGTAGAAGAAGGAGAAGAAGGGAAGGATGAAGGAGAAGAAGAAGAAGAAGAAAAAGAAGGAGAAGATGAAGAAGAAGAAGACGAAGAAAAACAAAAAAGAAGAAGATGATGAAGAAGAAGAAGCAAAAGAAGGAGAAGATAAAGAAAAAGAAGAAGAAGAAGAAGAAAAGAAGACAAAGAAGAAGAAGATGATGATGAAGAAGAGGAAGAAGAAAAAGAATAAAAATAAGATGAAAATGACGAAGAAGAAGATGATGATGATGAAAATGTAGATGGAAAAAGTAGGAGAAGAAGAAGAAAAAGAAGAAGAACATGGAGAAGAAGAAGGAGAAGAAGAAGAAGAAGAAGAAGAAGAAGAAGGAGGAGGAGGAGAAAGAGAAGAAGAAGAAGAGGAAGAAGAAGAAGAAGTCAAAGGAGAAGAAGAAGAAGTAGAAGAAGAAGAAGAAGAAGACAAGGAGGAAGAAAAAGAAGAAGAAGACAAAGATGAAGAAGAAGAGAAGGAAGAAGAAGAAGGCGAAGAAGAAGATGAAGTTGTAGTAGTAGAAGTAGAAGGAAAAGAAGAAGAAGAAGAAGATGACGATGATGAAGAAGAAGAAGAAGAAGGATGACAAGGAGAAGAAAAAGATGGAGAAGAAGAAGAAGAAGAAGAAGAAGAAGAGGACCAAATGAAGAAGAAGAAGTAGTAGTAGTAGTAGTTGTAGTATAAGAAAAAGAAGAAGAAGATGGAGACGAAGAAGAAGAAGAAAATAATAGGAGGAAGGAGAAGAAGAAGAAATAGATGAAGGAGAAGAAGAAGAACAAGAACCAAAAGAAAGAGGAGGTGGAGGAGGAGGAGAAGAAGAAGAAGAAGAAGAAAGAGAAGGAGAAATAAAAAGAGAAATAGAAGAAGAAGAGGAGGAGGAAGAAGAAGAAGAAGTAGTAAAAGAAGAAGTAGTAGTAGAAGGAGAAGAAGAAGATAAACAAGACAAAAAGGGAGAAGGCCAAGAAGAAGAAGAAGAGAACGAAGAAGAGGAAGAAGAAGATGCAAGAAATGAAGAAAACAAAAAAGAAAAACAAGAAGAAGAAAAATTAGAAGAAGAAGAAGAAGAAGAAGAAGTAGAAGGAGGAGGAGGAGGAGAAGAAGACAGAAGAAAAAGAAGAAGAAGAAGAAGAAGAAGAAGAAGAAGTGGTAGGAGAAGAAAAAGAAGAACGAGAAGGAGGAGAAGAAGAAGAAGAAGAAGAAGAAGAACCAGATAAAGAAAATGAAGAAGAAGAAGAAGAATATGAAGAAGATGAAGAAGAAGAAGAAGATGATGATGATGATGAAGAAGAATAAGAAGAAGCCAAGGAAGAACATGAAGAAGGAGAAGAAGACGCAGAAGAAGAAGAAGATGAAGTGGAAGATGAAGTCGAAGAAGAAGAGGAAATTGAACAAGGAGATGAAGAAGAAGAAGAACAAGAAGAAGAAGGTGAAGAAAAAGAAGAGAAAAAAGAAGAAGAAGAACAAGAAG
>JAIUJO010001482.1:0-7500 GCA_023846275.1 Vanilla planifolia | reverse complement strand
TCTTCTTCTTATTCTTCTTCTTCTTCTTCTCCTACTTCTTCTTTTTCTTCTTCTTCTTCTTCTTCTCCTTCTTCTCCTTCCCTCTCTTCTTCCACTTCTTCTTCTTCTTCTTCTTCTACTACTAAAACTACTTATTCTCCTTCTTCTTGATCTTCCCCTTCTTGTGGCTCTTCTTCTACTACTGCTTCTTCTTCATCTTCTTCCTCTATTTCTTTTTCTTCTTCTTCTTCTTCTTCTTGTCTTATTCTTCATCTTCTTCTTCTTTATCTTCATCTTCTTATTCTTCTTGTTCTTCTACTTTTTCTCTTTCTTCATCTTCTTCCTCCTCCTCGTATCCTTCCTGTTCCTCTTCCTCTGCTTCTTCTTCTTCTAATTCTTCTTATTCTTAACCTTCTTCTTTTTCTCCCTCCTCCACTTCCTCCACCACCTCTTCTTCTTTTTCTTCTTCTTCTTCTTCTTCTACCTCATCCTCTTCTTTGCCTTCTTCTTCTTCCTCTCGACTTCTTCTTCCTCTTCTACTTCTTCTTCTTCTTCTTCTTTTTCATCTTTTTCTTCTTCTTCATCTTCTTTTTCTTATTCTTCTTCTACTTCTTATTTTTCTTCTTCTTCTTCTTCATGTTCTTCTTCTTCCTCTTCTTCTTAAACTTCTTCATCTTCTTCTTCTTCTTGTTCTTAATCATCATCATCATCATCTTCTTCTTCTTATCCTTCTTCCACTTCTTCTTCTTCTTCTTCTTCTTCATCTTCTTCTTCTTCTTCTTCATCTTCCTCTTCTTCTTCTTCTTCTTCTTCTTCTTCTTCTTCTTCTCCTTCCTCTTCTCCTCCTTCTTCCTCTTCCTCTCCTTCTTCTTCCTTTTCCTCTCCTTCTTCTTCTCCTTATTCTTCTTCTCCGCCTTCTTCTTCTTCATCCTCTTCTTCTTGCTCTTCTTCTCCTTCTTCTTCTTCCTCTTCTTCTTCTTCTTCTTCTTCTTCTTAATCATCATCTTCTTTTTCTTCTTCTTCTTCTCCTCCTTCTTCATTATCTTCATTTTCTTCTATTCTCCTTCCTCTTCTTCTTGTTCAAGTACATCTTCTTCTCCTTCTACTTCTTCTTCCTGTTGTTCTTCTTCTTCTACTTCTTGATCATCTTCTTCTTCTTCTTCTTCTTCTTCTTTTTCCCCTTTTATTCTTATTCTTCTTCTTTTTCTTCTGCTTCTACATCTTCTCCTTCTTATTCTTCTTCTTCTTCTTCTTCTTCTTCTTCTTCTTCTCCTTCACTCTCTTCTCCTTCTTCTTCTGCTTCTGCTTCTTCTTCTTCTTCTTCTTATTCTTATTCTTCTTCTTCTTTTTCTTCTCCTTGTTCTTCTACTTCTTCTCAATCTGCTAACCCTTCTTCTTCGTCTTCTACTTCTCCTTATACTTCTTCTTATTCTTCTTCTTCTTCTTCTTCCTCTTTTTCTTCTTCTTCTTCTTCTTCATCCTCTTCTTCTTCTTCTTCTTCAGAAAAAAGAAATTTATTAAAAAATATAGTAAAAAGAAAGGTAAAAAATATTGTAGATGTTTTAAGTGCAACAAAGAAGGACATTATGCTAATGAATGCCCTGTAAACATTAAGAAAGTTTTTATCTCAAACCTAGAAGAATACTCCATCAATATTGGAACTGTAGATGAAATATCAGAAGATAGTTCTGTTTATGAAATTACATCTTGTTCAAACTCCATAGAGTCTGAATCCGACTCAATAGAGTCAAACTCTGAACAATCTTCAGAAAAACAAACAGACGAGTTCAAAAAACTCAAAATTAATATTATTACTATAAATAAAACATTAACTCAAATAAAGGTTATACCTTTATTACTATCTCTAAAACTTCCCAAAAAGGAAAGAATATCCTCACCAGGATATACCATCTATATGGGTAAAATGCTTAGGTTAAAACGTTATCGAACAATAGAAATAATGTTAGATCTAATCATTTTAATACCCTTTGGATATTATGGAATAATACATAATATTCCACATCATGCAAAAGAAAACATTTTTATTACTCATGGGATCATAGAACCTATGACTTACCAAGCTCCTACACTTTTACTAAAAAATACTAGTTTGGAAGATTGGGATTATCTCATCCGACCAAACGAAGCAATTGGAACATTAGTCATTCATAAATATGAAGACTTTCCCATAATAACATCTGAAACAGCAATAGATGAGTCTGAAAATTCCGAAAAATATCGGGAATTCAGAATCAATATGAATACAATTACCTCTGAAGAAGTAAGTACTTCAGAATTACATGAAAGTATAGGGGAACAATTTGAGATAACCGATGAAGATTTAGAAAAATTAAAAGTGCCTATACCTCATGGAGAAAAAAATGAGATTTATAAAGCTCTTTCTTTTAAATCTTGCTTTTTAAATAAACATACTTATATTTTCGAGCGAATGCAAGGAAATATAGAATTAAAAGGAGACGATGACTTAACATCCATCAGTCTTCTTAATAAAAATAAAATAGATAAATTAAAAAGCAAATATCCCAAAATGAAATACCTACACATGGGTATGATACAATTAAAAATCACTACTCTATTCCGAAGCAGAATAGATACTCCCATAATGATCGTTTGTGTGGACGAACGAATCATTAACAATCCTCTAAGAGCATTACTGGAGTAGCCAAATCCAATCTTGCTAATAGACTATTTGGAATCAATATTCATCCTGATTTTTGTATAAGTTTAGAAGACCAAAATGTCGAAAAAACTTGTACATTATCTATAAGCCTTAAGGGTATACAACTATTACCCGGATCAAAAATCCTAGGGATTCAATGGGAACATTGTATGGCTCTAAATGACACATCTACATTTAGATCCATAACCCCAAATAATTTTGTAAAACTATTCAATATTGGTATTGGAAAAACCATACAATCAAAAGTTGTAGATATTAGACACCTAAAATTAGATACAGATATACAACTTTTTGTTAAGACCTTAAAACCTAAGGTTCAAATACCTGTTGAATACTTTATTGCCTCTGGTAATACAATCTCAACAGTAATTAAAAATCCTATTAATAGAACAACTTCTTCTCTTAACCTTCCACGACATTATGAAGAAGGTGAATCATCTGAATCACCTCGATCTAGTATTCATATTCCGGTACAAGATCCTGTAGAAGGACGAACACTACGCCTTCTCGAAAGTAAAAAATCTATTCCTCCTCCTTAATGGATTTAAAGAAAAAAGCCCAATTACATATTTATCTTCCCATAACTATTCATCTTTCTAATTTTGAAGATGTTACTATTCATGCTTTAGTTGATACTAGAGCTGAAGCAAGTTTACTTCAACAAGTCTTCATCCCCAAGCAATTTTGGTTACCTTTAGATACCAAAACCTCTCTTGCTGACTTTATGGGACGACAAGTCCCTGTTACCATAAAGTTGCTAAACTTGGTATTTCCATCCCAGTTCTTCATAATAATCTTACTACTTATAAATTTAACTTTGCATTACTTTCTTTAGAATTTAATACTGATTGCCTAATAGGCTTAGATAATCTTCGTCATTTTTCTCCTTTCAACACCCACTTCTTTACTTTTGATGGCCATACCGTTCCTCACATCTATTTTCCTGCACATATTGCCCCTTATTATACTCCTACAGCACAGCATGGTGAATCTTCACAAAAAACTATGCTAGTTGACACAAATCTCCTCGCTATTGTTCTATTGAACTCTTAGAACAATACAAAAATACCAATATGCGTGTTAATAGTATAATGGTAACACCCCTAGACAAACAGGAATTTAATAGTCAAATACAAGAACTGTTAACTTTAAAATTAATACAAAAAAGTCATAGCCCTCATTCTTCTCTTGCTTTCATCGTAAGATCATGCTGAAATTAAAAGAGGAAAAGCTCGCATGGTTATCAACTATCGCAAGCTAAATTCCTTTATAAAATTTGATGGATATTTTATCCCAACTACTGAGCACCTAATTAAACAAATTCAAGGTGCTAAATATAATAGCAAATTTGACGCCAAATCTGGTTTTTGGCAAATCAAACTTGCAAACCAAACATCAATAGAGCTAACAGCTTTTAGTTGTCCACAAGGACATTACGAATGGTTAGTTATGCCATTTGGATTAAAAAATGCACCTCAGATATTCCAGAAATGGATTAATTGTATTTTTGGACATCTGTCATACGTAGTAGCGTATATAGATGATATTCTTGTTTTTTCTTCCACTGAAGAACATAAAGATCACCTATTACATGTCATTAAGCTAATGCTAAATCATGGCATTATCCTAAGTCCAAAGAAAATCGAACTATTCAAAATAGAAATTGATTTTCTCTGAAAACAGATAAAAAATGGTCAAATACAATTACAAGACCATATATATGCAAAGGTTAAGGAATTTCCTGAAAACTTTACCAGTCTAAAGCAACTGCAAAGTTTTTTAGGACTTCTCAATTATGGACGAAAATTTATTCCTAATCTTTCAACAAAAATCAAAGTCTTACAAAACAAATTAGCCATTGAACAGGCTAAATACAAAAAACTAAATGGAGAACAATCGCGAAGATGGAATACAGATAAAATACCTATTTCCTTAAGTTCTGAAGAACAAAAGGAAATCAAACAAATCAAAAATTTTGTTACAAAAAAACAAATTCTTCATTTCCCAAAAGAAGAGGAACATATCATCTTACAAACAGATGCTTCAAATTTATTTTGGTATGGCATCTTAATAACAAATACCCAAGATATAGTAGCATATGCTTCGGGAAAATTTACAAAAACCCAAAGCAAATACTCCACTTATGACAAAGAATTATTAGCTATCAAACTAGCCATTAAAAGTTTAAAAATATATCTTCTCCATAGAGAATTCACGATAGAAACTGACAACAAATCAGTAGCACAATTTTTGCAAAAAAAGACAATACACAATCGAAAGAAAATTTACGACGCATACGTCTTGCTCTTTATTTAGAATATTTAATTATAATGTTAAATATATTCCTAGTTTTACTAACATTATTGCTGATTTTCTTAGTAGGTCATGAATGAAGAAGAACTTGAGTTCCTCAAAACTGTTTTAGAAAAAATGAAAAGAACAGGTGAGTTTACAGAAGTAACTCACAAAAGGGCCAAAGCCCATAAAGAAAAGGTAGAGACATCAAAAGCCCAATAGGCTTTCAAAGAATCAACTCAACAGGTTGTACTAGAATCAAAAGCCCAACAGGCTACTGGAAATTCAATTATCAAAGCCCAATTGGCAAACACACAGGTCAAAAACCTTGTTAACAGAAAAACTCAGAGCGGAACAGTAGAAAAGGGGAAAACAATTACTGCCTCAGTGGTCAAGGACTGGTACAACAAAACTCTACTTCAGTCAGATCTAGAATTTTTTAATAAGATAAATGGATGTTTTTGAGCTATCCAAACAAATGACTGGAGAGCTGCTAATTACTGGTTAACCCAGCTAGAAAAGGAATATTTGTTCAACAAATAGATGATTTCAGAACAAAAGGCAAGGGAAGAAGCCCTTAAAAAACAAATGGAAGTTCTTTTAACTCAATCAACGGTCACACAATCAAATGCATTACAAACTTTGGAGCAACAACTATTTAACACAGAAGCCCTGGCAGACGTCTTTTCTACCATACAAACTGCTGACTTAATACAGTTCAGAATTAAAGATTTCTTGGGCTTAATTCAGCGGTTGACCCTAAAAAATAAAGATACAAGAAAACTCGAAGCAGAAATGGTTGTACAAGAGATGCTTCAACTATACCAATCTAATATCCTTGATGAAGAAAAGGTGCTACAATTCTTCAAACAGTTAGAAGAGACTAACATTGTCAATTTATTCCTCAATCAGAAAGTTTTATATCTAACCTCTGAAAGACCCAAAATCATAGCTTGCTATGATGAAATTCCCAAATTCAAACAACATCTTCGAAAGGGAATCGTCCATGAAATCTATATCAATACCAAGCATCCAGAGACTACGTTGGTTACATTCCTGACTTATGTTCCAACAGTTTGACGTCCTACACAACAAAGTTCTCAACAACGTTTGTCTTTAAGATATGGATAATTTGGGAAGAAAGAGAGTATATTAACTTATACTCTACCATACAATTATGGATGTTAATAAGAGAATCCGAAACTCAAGCTCCAAGATTGGAACCCTTTCAGTTAAACTTGTTTAACGAAGAAATTGTGAGGAAACAAGCTGCTCAAGACTTTTTTCAGAAATTGGACTTTGGAACGAAGTATTTAGCCAAAAAAGCTTCATATGGCAAAACAATATTTTTAATTGATACTCTGGCAATAGAACAGGAAGACCAAGTCCAGAGAGAAAGAAAAATGAAACGATTTCTTCAGTCCATAAAATTGGGGAAAATAGGCCTTGAAGAAAAGAAAAAGTATTTCTTTAAAAATGAGAATATGTCGGAACCCGAAGACATTATAGACGGAGACACTATGGAAAACCTAACTTTAGCAGAAGATTAAAGCATGATAGAAGCATGGTGGACCAAAGGCATAGGCTAAAGGAAGAAGCACTACCTAAAGGAAGGCGCACTACATAAAGCAAAGGATAAAGGCATCAGAGCACTACCAACAGTAAAGTGCACTACCAACAATATATCTTCTTTTCTTCATCTTCTTATTTTTCTTCTTCTTTTTCTTCTTCTTTTTCTTCTTCTTCTTTTTCTTCTTTTTCTTATTTTTCTTCTTCTTCTTATTCTTCTTCTTCTACTTAATCATTATCTTCTTCTTCTTTTTCTTCTTCTTCTTCATCTCCTTCTTCTTTTTCTTCTTCTGCTTCTTCATCTTCATCTTCTTCTACTACTACTACTTCTTATTCTTTTACTTCTTGTAGTTATTGTTCTTCTTCTTCTTTTTATACTTGTTCTTCATCTTCGTCTTCTTCTTCTTATTCTTCTTCTTCTTTTCTTCTGCTTCTTCTTTTTCTCCTCTTCTTGTTCTTCTTCTTCTTCTTCTTCTTTTTCTTCTTCTTCCTCATTTTCTTCTTCTTCTTCTTCCTCTTCTACTTCTCCTTCTCCGTCTTCTTCTTCTTCTTTTGCTTCAACTTCTTCCTCTTCTTCTCCTGCTTCTTCTTTTTCTTATTTTTCTTCTACTTCTTCTTCTTCTTCTCCTTTTTTCTTCCCCTTCTTCTCCTTGTTCTTCTTCTCCTTCTTCTTCTTGTTATTCTTCTTCTTCTTCTTCTTCTTCTTCTTCTTCTTCCTCTTCTTCTTCTTCTACTTTTACTACTATTATTTTTTCTTCTTCCTATTCTTCCTCTTCTTCTTCTTCTTCTTATTCTAATTCCTATTCTTCTTCTTCATCATCATCTTCTTCCTCTTCTTCTTCTTCTTCCTCTTCTTCTTCTTCTTCCTCTTCTTATTCTTCTTGTTCATCATCTTCTTCTTCTTCTTCTTCTTCCTCTTCTTCTTCTTCTTCTTCTTCTTCATCATCTTCACCACC
>JAIUJO010001820.1:177500-182500 GCA_023846275.1 Vanilla planifolia | reverse complement strand
ATGAAGAAGAAGGGGACAAAGAAGAAGAAAAAGAAGAACAAGAAGATGAAGAAGAAGAGCGAGGCAAGAAGAAGATTAAGAAGATGAAGAAGAAGTGAAAGAAGAAAAAGAGGAAGAAGCAGAAGAAGAAGAAGAAGAACAAGAGGAAGGGGAAGAAGTAGAAGACAAAGAAAATGGAGAAGAGAAGAAGAAGAAGAAGATGGAAAAGAGGAATAAGAAAAGAAAGAAGAAGAAGAAGAAGAAGAAGACGATGATGAGATAGAATAGTTAGAAGAAGAAGAAGTAGAAGAAGAAGAGGAAGAAAGTGAAGATGAAGGAGAAGAAGAAGAACAAGATCAAGAAGAAGTAAGAAAAGAAGAGAAAATAAGAAGAAGAAGAAGAAGAAGAAGTAGAAGAAGATGAAGAAGAAGAAGAAGAACGCAGAGAAGAGAAGAGGAAGAAGAAGATGAAAAAGAAGAAGAAGTAGAAGGAAGGAGGAGGAGGTGGAGAAGAAGAAGAAGAAGAAGAAGGAGGAGGAGGAGGAGAAGAAGAGAGGCAAAGAAGAAGAATAAGAGAAGTAAGAAGAAGAAGAAGAAGACGATGAAGAAGAAGAAGTAAAAGAAGAAAAGAAGAAGAAAAAGAAGAATTAGAATAAGAAGAAGAAGAAGAAGAAGAAGTAGAAGAAGAAGAAGAAAAGAAGAAGAAGAAGGAGAAGGAGAAGAAGATGAAGAAGAAGACAAAGAACAAAAAGAAGTTGAAGATGAAGAATAAGAAGAAGGACAAGAAGGCCAAGAATAAGGAGAAGGAGAAGAAGAAGATGAAGAAGAAGAAGAAGAGCAAGAAGAACAAGAAGAAGAAAACCAAGAAGAAGAATAAGAATATAAAGAAGAAGAAGAAGAAGATGAAGAAGACGAAGAAGAAGAAGAAGAAGAAGAAGAAGAAGCAGAAGAAGAAGAAGAAGAAGAAGAAGAAGAAGAAGGTTAAGAAGAAGAAGAAGAAGAAGTTGAAGAAGAAGAAGAAAAAGGAGTAGAAAAAGAAGAAGATGAAGAAGAAGAAAAAGAAGTGGAAGAAGAAGATGTAGAAGAAGAAGAAGAAGAAAAAGGAGTAGAAGAAGGAGAAGAAGGAAAGAAAGAAGGAGAAGAAGAAGAAGAAGGAAAAGTAGAAGATGAAGAAGAAGGAAAAGAAGAATAAAAAAGAAGAAGCAAAAAAAGAAGAAGCCAAAGAAGGAGAAGAAGGATAAGAAGTTGAAGAAGAAGAAGAAGAACCTGACGACGATGAAAATGAAGTAGGAAAAGAAGAAGAAGAACATGAAGAAGAAGAAGAAGATGGAGAAGAAGTAGAAGAAGAAGAAAAAGCAAAAGAAGGAGAAGAAGAACAAGGAGTTGAAGAAGAAGGAGAACATGGAAGAGGAGGAGGAGAGAAGAAAAAGAAGAACAAGAAGAAGAGGAAAAAGACGATGAAGGCAAAGAAAAATTAGATGAAGACAAAGAAGAAGAAGAAAAAGAAGCAAAAGGCAAAGAAGAAGAAGAAGAAGAAGAAGAAGAAAAAGACAAAGAAATGGAAGAAGAGAAGGACTAAGAAGAAGAAAAAGATGAAAAAGAAGAGGAAGTAGAAGAAGGAGAAGAAGAAGATGAAGAAGAACTTGAAGAAGAAGAAGAAGAAGAAGAAGACAAAGATGAGATAGAATAGTTAGAAGAAGAAGAAGTAGAAGAAGAAAAGGAAGCAGGTGATGATGAAGGAGAAGAAGAACAAAAAGATCAAGAAGAAGTAAAAGAAAAACAAGAAGTAAAATAAGAAGAAGAAGAAGAAGTAGAAGAAAGATGAAGAAGAAGAAGAAGAAGGAGGAGGAGGTGGAGAAGAAGAAGAAGAAGGAGGAGGAGGAGAAGAAGAGGAAGACGATGAAGAAGAATAAGAGAAGTAAGAAGATGAAGAAGAAGACGATGAAGAAGAAGAAGAAGTAGAAGAAGAAAAGAAGAAGAAAAAGAAGAATTAGAATAAGAAGAAGAAGAAGAAGAAGAAGAAGAAGAAGAAGAAGTAGAAGAAGAAGAAGAAGAAAAGAAGAAAAAGAAGAAGGAGAAGGAGAAGAAGAAGAAGAAGAAGCACAAAGAACAAAAAGAAGTTGAAGAAGAAGAAGAACAAGAAGAAGGACAAGAAGGCCAAGAATAAGGAGAAGGAGAAGAAGAAGATGAAGAAGAAGAAGAAGAGCAAGAAGAACAAGAAGAAGAAAACCAAGAAGAAGAAGAAGAATATGAAGAAGAAGAAGAAGAAGATGAAGAAGACGAAGAAGAAGAAGAAGAAGAAGAAGAAGAAGAAGAAGAAGAAGGTGAAGAAGAAGAAGAGAAGAAGTTGAAGAAGAAGAAGAAAAAGGGAGTAGAAAAAGAAGAAGATGATGAAGAAGAAAAAGAAGTAGTAGAAGAAGAAGATGTAGAAGAAGAAGAAGAAGATGAAAAAGAAGAAGAAGAAGAAAAAGGAGTAGAAGAAGGAGAAGAAGGAAAGAAAGAAGGAGAAGAAGAAGAAGAAGGAAAAGTAGAAAATGAAGAAGAAGAAAAAGAAGAATACGAAGAAGAAGCAGAAGAAGAAGCAAAAGAAGGAGAAGACAAAGAAGAAGATGATGAAGAAGAAGAAAAAGAAGAAGAAGAAGGATAAGAAGTTGAAGAAGAAGAAGAAGAACATGATGATGATGAAAATGAAGAAGGAAAAGAAGAAGAAGAACATGAAGAAGAAGAAGAAGATGGAGAAGAAGTAAAAGAAGAAGAAAAAGCAAAAGAAGGAGAAGAAGAAGAAGAAGAAGAACAAGGAGTTGAAGAAGAAGGAGAAGCTGGAGGAGGAGGAGGAAGGGGAGAAGAAAAAGAAGAACAAGAAGAAGACGAAAAAGATGATGAAGGCGAAGAAAAAGGAGATGAAGACAAAGAAGAAGAACAAAAAGAAGTAAAAGGCAAGAAGAAGAAGAAGAAGAAGAAGAAGAAAAAGACAAAGGAATTGAAGAAGAGGAGGACTAGAAGAAGAAGAAGACGAAAAAGAAAGAGGAAGTAGAAGAAGGAGAAGAAGAAGATGAAGAAGAACTTGAAGAAGAACAAGAAGAAGAAGAAGGAGAAGGAGAAGGAGTAGAAGAAGAGGAAGAAGAAGTAGAAGAAGTAGTAGAAGAAGAAGAATGAGAAGAAGGAGAAAAAGGAGAAGGAGGAGAAGAAGGAGGAGGAGAAGAAGAAGAAGAAGAAGAAGAAGAAGATGATGACGATTATGATGATGATGATGAAGAAGAAGTCGAAGAAGAACAATAAGAAGAAAAAGAAAATGATGAAGACATAGGAAGAAGAAGAAGGCGAAGAAGAAGAAGGAAAAGAAGCAGAAGTAAATGAATAAGAAGAAGGCGAAGGAGAAGGGGAAGAAGAAGGAGACGAAGAACAAGAAGAAGAGGATGAACAAGACATAAAAGTAGTAGAAGAAAAGAAGAAGAAGAGAAAGAAGAAGAAGAAGAAGAAGAAGAAAACGAAAAAGAAAAAGAAGAAGAAGAAGAAGAAGAAGGAGAAGTACGAGAAAGAGAAGAAGAAGAAGGAGAAGAAGAAAAAATGAAGAAGAAGAAGAGGAAGGAGAAGAGAAGAAGAAGAAGAAGAAGAAGAAGAAAAAGATGGAGAAGAAGAAGAAGAAGAAGGAAAAGGGGAGGAAGAAGAAGAAGAAGAAGAATCTGAAGAAGAAGGAGTAAGAGGTGAAGAAGAATAATAATAATCATAAGAAGAAGAAGAAGATGAGGAAGAAGAAGAAGAAGATGGAGACGAAGAAGAAAAGTTGGAAGACGAAGAAGAGAAAGCGAAAGGCAAAGAAGGGGTAGATGTAAAAGAAGAAAGCGAAGAAGAAGAAGAAGAAGAAGAAGAAGACAAAGAAGAAGAAGTAGAAAAGAAGAAGAATAATAAGAATAAAAGGAATTAGAAGAAGAAGAAAAAGACCAAGAAGATAAAGAAGAAGAAAAAGATGATGAAGAGGAAGAAGAAGAAGAAGAAGAAGAAGAAGAAGGGGAAGAAGAAGAAAAAGATGGTGATGTTTTTGATAAGGAAATGTAACAAGAAGTAGAAGAAGAAAAAAATTGAAGAAGAATAAGAAGAAGATGGAGAAGACAAATAAGAAGAAGAAGATGTGGAAGAAGAAGAAGAAGAAGTGGAAGAAGAAGATGACAAAAAAGGAGGAGAAGATAAAGAATAAGAAGAAGAGGAGGAGGAAGAAGAAGAAGAAGAAGAAGAGGTAGAAGAAGAAGAAGAAGAAGACGGAGAACAATAAGAAGTAAAACAACAAGAAGAGGATGAAGAAGAATAAGAAGAAGACATAGAATTAGAAGAAGATGAAGAAGGCAATGATGATGAAGAAGAAGGAGAACAAGATGAAGAAAAAGAAGAATACAAAGTAGAGGAAAAAAAAGAAGAAGGTGAAGATAAAGAAGAAGAAGAAGAAAAACACAAAGCATAAAAAGAAGAAGTAGAAGAACAAGAAGAAGAAGAGGAAAAAGAAGAAGTAGAAGAAGAAGAAGACAATGAAGTAGAAGAAGATGATGTAGAAGAAAAAAACAAAGAAGATGAAGAATATGACTCGAAGAGAAAGAAGAGGAACACAAAGAAGAAGAAGAAGAAGAAGAAGAAGAAGAAGAAGAAGAAAAGAAGAATTTGAAGAAGAAGAAGATTAAGAAGAAGAAGAGGAAGATGAAGAAGTAGAAGAGGAACAAGAACAAGTAGCAAAAAAAGAAGAAGAAGAGGATAAGAAGAAGAAGAAGAAGAAGAAGAAGAAGAGGAAGAAGAAGAAGAACACAAAGAAGTAGTAAAAGAAGAAGAATAAGAAGAAGAAGAAGAAGTAAAAAGAAGAAGAAGAAGAAGAAGAAGAAGAAGAAGAAGTAGAAGATGAAGAAGAAGAAGAAGAAGCAAAGAAGAAGAAGTAGAAGAAAAAGAAGAAGAAGAATTAGAAGTAAAAGATGGAGAAGAAGAAGGTGGAGGAGGAAAAGAAGAAGAAGAAGAAGAAGTAAAAGAATAAGAAGAACAACA
>JAIUJO010001820.1:160000-165000 GCA_023846275.1 Vanilla planifolia | reverse complement strand
GAAGATGAAGAAGAAGAATAAGAATAAGAAGAAGAAAAGGAAGAAGAAGAAGAAGAAGAAGAGAAGAAGAATGGGAAGGAGAATGAGAAGAAGAAGAAAAAAAAGATGTAGTAGTAGTAGAAGAAGAAGATGATGATGATGAAAAAGAAGGAGAGGAAGAAGAAGGAGAAAAAAAGATGGAGAACTAGAAGTAGGAGGAGGAGGAGGAGGAGGAGGAGGAGAAGAAGAAGAAGAAGAAGAAGAAGAAGAAAAAGAAGTTGAAGACAAAGAACAGGAAAAAGAAGAAGAAGAAGGTAGGGAAGAAGAAGAAGAAGAAGAAGAAGAAGAAAAAAAAGAAGAAGAAGAGCAACGAGAAGACAAAGAAGAAGAAGATGCAAAAGAAGAGAAAAACAAACCAGATGAAGAAGATAAGGAAGAAGAAGAAGAAGAAGAAGAAGAGAAGAAGACTGAGAAGGAGAATGAGAAGGAGAAGAAGAAAAAAAAAAAGAAGGGATGAGGAATGATTAAAACAAGATGAATGAGAAGAAGGACAAGAAGAAGAAGAAGAAGAAGAAGAAGCAGAAGAAGAAAAGAAGAAGAAGAAGATGAAGAAGGAGAAAAAAGAGGACAAGAAGAAGAAGAAGAAGAAGAAGAAGAACAAGACAAAGAAGAAGAAGAAGAAGAAAAAGTTTAAGAAGAAGAATAAGAAAGAGAAGAAAAAGAAGACAAAGTAGAAGAAGTAGAAGACGAAGATGAAGAAGAAGAAGAGGAAGACGAAGAGGAAGAAGAAGAAGAAGAGGAATAAGAAGAAGATGATGAAGAAGAAAAAGTAGTAGAAGAAGAAGACGAAGTAGAAGAAGAAGAAGAAGAAAAAGTTGTAGTAGAAGAAGAAGAAGAAAGAGAAAAAATGAAGTAAAGAAGAAGATAGAGAAGAAGAAGATAGAGAAGAAGAAGAAGATGAAGAAGAAGAAGAAGATGGTTTGAAGAAGAAGAAGAAGAAGAATGAGAAGAAGAAGAAGAAGCAGAAGAAGAAGAAGAAGAAGAAGAAGAAGGTGAAGAAGACTAAGTAGAAGAAGAAGAAAAATTTGAAGAAGAAGAAGAAAAAGAAGTAGAAGAAGAAGAAACAGAGAAGATGAAGAAGAAGATGAAGGCAAAGTAGAACAGGAAGAAGAAGAAGAAGAAGAAGAAGAAGTAGAATAAGAAGACGTAGAAGAAGATGAAGAGTAAGGAGAAGAAGAGGTAGAAGATGGAGAAGAAGAAGAAGAAGAAGAAGAAGAAGAAGAAGAGACAAAGAAGAGGAAGACGATGAAGAGGAGGAAGAAGAAGTGGAAGAAGAAGAAGAAGAAGATGAAGAAGTAGAAGAAGATGATGATGTTGAAGAAGAAGAACAAGCCGAAGAAGAACAAGATGAAGACGAACAAGTAGATGATGATGAAGAAGAAAAAGAAGAGGAAGATGAAGAGTAAGGAGAAGAAGTAGTAGAATAAACAAAAAGAAGAAGTAGAAGAGGGAGAAGGGGAAGAAGAAGGAGAAGGGGGAGATGAAGAAGAAGAAGAAAAAGATGAAGAAAAAGAAAAAAAGGATGAAGAAACATAAGATGAAGAAGAAGAAGAACAAAAAGAAGAAAAAGAAGAGGATAGAAATGAAGAAGAAGAAGAAGAAGTCAAACAATAATAATAATAATAATAATAAGAGGTGGAAGAAGAAGTTGAAGTCGTCGAAGAGGAAGAAGAAGAAGTAGAGGAAAAAGAACACGAAGAATAATAATAAGAAAAAAGGGAAGAAGAAGAATAAGAGGACGAAGAAGATGTAGAAGAAAAAGAAGAAGAACAACAAGAAGAAGAAGAAGAAAAAGAGCAAGAAAGAGAAGAAGGATAAGAAGAAGGAGAAGGAGAAGAAGAAGAAGAAGTAGAAGAAGAACAAGAAGAAGAAAATAAGAGGAAGAAGAAGAATATGAAAAAGAAGAAGAAGAAGAGGTGGAGGAAAAAGAAGAAGAAGAAGAAGAAGAAGTAGAAGGAGAGGAAGAAGAAGAAGAAGAAGAAGAAAAAGTAGAAGACGTAGAAGAAGAAGAAGAAGAAGAAGAAGAAGAAGAAGAAGAACAAGAAGAAGAAAAAGAAGCAAAACAAGAAGAAGAAAAAGAAGAAGAAGAAGAGGAAGAAGATGAACAAGAAGAAGATGAAGAAGAAGAAGAAAGGGAAGGACATGGAGAAGAAGGAAGAAAAGAAGAAGAAGAAGAACAAGTAGAAGAAGAAGAAGAAGGCGTAAAAACAGCAAAAGGAGAAGAAGAAGAAGAAGAAAAAGAAGGTGGAGGGGAAGAAGATGAAGAAAGAGAAGGAGAAGGAGAAAGTGAAGGAGATGGAGAAGAAGAAGAAGAAGAAGAAGACAAAGAAGAAGAAGAAGAAGTTCTAGAAGAAGAAATCAAAGAAGAAGAAGAAGTAGAAGATGAAGAAGAAGACAAAGAAGAAGAACAAGTGAAGGAAGAAGAAGAAGAAGACGAAGAAGCAGAAGAAGAAGATGTAGAAGAAGAAGAAGAAGAAGAAGAAGAAGGAAGATAAGAAGAAGAAGAAGGAGAAAAAGAAGAAGACAAAGAGGAAAGGGTTGGATAAGGAGAAGAAGAAGAAAGAGAAGAAGGAATAGAAGAAGAAGAGGAAGAAGAAGGAGAAGAAGGAGTAGAAAAAATAGAAGAAGAACAAAAAGAAGAAGGAGGACTAGGAGGACGAGGAGGAGGAGGAGGAAGAGGAGGAGCAGAAAGAGAAGGAAAAGAAGAAGAAGAAGAACTAGCAGAACAAGAAGAAGAACAAGATAGAGAAGAAGACAAAGGTGAAGAAGAAGAGAAATAAGAAGAAGAAGAAGAAGAAGAAGTTGCAAAAGAAGAAGAAAAAGAAGAAGAAGAAGAGGAAGAAGAAGAAGTAAAGGAAGAAGAATAAGAAGAAGAAGAAGAAGAAGGAGAAGGAGAAGAAGATGGTGAAGAAGAAGAAGAATAAGACAAAGAAGAAAAAGAAGATGATGAAGAAGAAGAAAAGATAAAGGAGAAGAAGGATAAGAAGAAGGAGACGGAGAACATGAAAAAGAAGACGAAGAAGTAGAGGAACATAAGAATAAAGCAAAGAAGATGAAGAAGAAAATGATGATGATGAGGAAGAACAAAAAGCCAAAGAGGAACAAGAAGGAGGAGAAGAAAAAGAAGAAGAAGAAGAAGAAGAGGAAGAAGAAGTCAAAGAAGAAGAAGTGAAGAAAAAGAACAAGAAAAAAAAGAAAGAAGAAGAAGAAGAAGAAGAAAAAGAAGAAAAAGAAGTAGTAGAAGAAGGACAAGAAGTAGAAGAAGAAGGAGAAGAAGAAGAGGAAGAAGAAGTGAAGAAGCCGAGGACAAAATAGAAGAAGGTGAAGAAGAAGAAGAAGAAGAAGAAGACGAAGAAGAAAAAGAAGGAGAAGAAAAACAAGAAGAAGAAGAAGGCGAAGAAGAAGAAGGGGAAGAAGAAGAAGAAGAAGATGAAGAAGAGGAAGATGAAGATGAGGAAGAAGAAGAAGAATAATAATAAATTGCCAAAGGAGAAGAAGAAGAAGAAGACGAAGGTGATGATGATGAAAAAGAAGAAGGAAAAAGGAAGAAGAAGATGAAGAAGAAGAAGAAGATGGAGAAGAAGAAGAATGAGAAGAAGAAGAAGAGGAAGCAAAAGAAGAAGAATAAGAAGAAGAAGGAAGAGGAGAATAAGGAGAAGAATTAGGAGGAGGTGGAGGAGGAGGAGAAGAAGGAGAAGAGGTAGAAGTAGTTAAAGAAGATTAAAAGGAAGAAGAAGAAGAAGAAGAAGGAGAAGAAGTAGAAGAAGAAGAAGAAAATGAAGAAGAAGAAGAAAAGGAAGTAGAAGAAGACGAAGAACAAGAATAAGGATAAGAAGAAGAAAAGGCAGAAGAAGAAGAAGAGGAGAAGAAGAACGAGAAGGAGAATGAGTAGAAGAGGAAGAAGAAAATGAAGAAGACATAGTAGTAGTTGTAGTAATAGTAGAAGAAGAAGAAGTAGAAGAAGAAGATGAAAAACAAGAAGAAGGAGAGGAAGAAGAATGAGAAATAAAGATGGAGAACTAGAAGTAGGAAGAGGAGGAGGAGAAGAAGAAGAAGGAGAAGAAGAAGAAGAAGAAGAAGAAGAAGAAGAAGAAGAAGAAGGAGAAGAAGAAGGAGAAGAAGAAGAAGGAGGAGAAGGAGGAGAAGGAGGAGAAGATGAAGATAAAGAAGAGGAAAAAGAAGAAGAAGGCAAAGAAGAAGAAGAAGAAGAAGAAGAAGAACAAGAAGTAGAAAACAAAGAAGAAGAAGAAGGAGAAGAAGACCAAAACAAGGAAGAACAACAATGAAAGGAAGAAGAAGAAGGCGAAGAAGAAGAAGAAGGAGAAGAAGAACGAGAAGGAGAATGAGAAGAAGAAGAAGATGTAGTAGTAGTAGAGGAAGAAGAAGAAGAAGAAGAAGAAGAAAAAGAAGAAGGGGAAGAGGAAGGATGAAAATAAGATGAGTGAGAAGAACGAGAAGAAGAAGAAGAAGAATAAGAATAAGAAAAGAAGAAGAAGAAGGTGAAGAAGGAGAAAAAAGAGGAGGAGAGGAAGAAGAAGAAGAAGAAGTAGTAGTAGAAGTAGAAGAAGAAAAAGTTTAAGAAGAAGAAGACGATGGAGAAGAAGAAGAAGAAGAAGAAGAAGAACAGGAAGACGAAGAAGAAGAAGAAGAAGAAGATGATGATGATGATGATAAAGAAGAAAAAGAATTAGATGAAAAAGAAGAACTAGAAGAAGAAGACGAAGTAGAAGAAGAAGAAGAAGAAGAAAAAGTAGTAGTAGAAGAAGAAGAAGGAGAAGAAAAAGAAGTAGAAGAAGAAGAAGATAGAGAGGATGAAGAAGAAGAAGAAGAAGAATTAGAAGGCTTGAACAAGAGGAAAATGAAGAAGAAGAAGAAGAAGAGGACAAAGTAGAAGACGAAAAAGAAAAAGTAGAAGAAGAAGAAGAAGAAGAAGGAGAAGAGAAAGAAGTAGAAGAAGAAGA
>JAIUJO010001820.1:142500-155000 GCA_023846275.1 Vanilla planifolia | reverse complement strand
AAGATGAAGAAAAACTAGGAGAAGAAGAAAAAGAAGGTGAAGAAAAAGAAGTACAAGAAGAATAAGGAGAAGGGGAAGAAGAAGAAGTAGAAGAAGGAGAAGGAGAAGAAGAGGAAGATGAATATGGAAGGGGCAATGAAGAGGAAGAAGAAGATGATGATGTAGAAGAAGAAGTAGAAGAAGAAGAAGACGAAGAAGAAGGAGATGGAGAAGTGGATGCGGAAGATGAAGAAGAGGAAGATGAAGAAGAGGAAGTCGAAGTATAAGAGAAAGAAAAAGAAAAAGAAGAAGATGTAGTAGCAGACAAAGAAGAAGAAGTAGAAAAAAAAGAAGAACACAATGAAGAAGATGACAAAGAAGAAGAGGAAGAAGAAGAAGACAAAGAAGAAGAAGAAGAAGAAGAAGAAAAAGAAGGAGAAGAAGAGGAATCAAAAGAAGAATAAGAAGAATATAAAGAAGAAGGAGAAGAAGAACAAGAAGAAGTAGAAGGGGTAGGAAAATGAAGAAGAAAAAGACGATTGAGAAGAAGAAGACGATGAAAAAGAGGAAGAAGATGAAGGAGAAGATGAAGAAGATGAAGAAGAAGTAGAAGAAAATGAAGAAGAAGAAGAAGTGGAAGAAGAAGAAGAAGAAGGAGAAGGAGGGAAAGAAGAGGTAGAATTAAAGCACGAAGAAGAAGAAGAAGAAAAATAAGTTGAAGAAGTAGAAGATTAAGAAGAAGAAGAAGAAAAAGAGGAAGAAGAGGAAGTGCACGAAGAAGAACAAGCAAAAGAAGAGGAAAAGAAGAAGAAGAAGGAGAAGAAGAAGAACACAAAGAAGAAGAAGAAGAAGAAGAAGAATAAGAAGAGGAAGAAGAAGAAGCAAAAAAGAAGAAAAAAAGTAGAGAAAGAAGAATTAGGAAAGATGAAGAAGGGGAAGAAGAAGGAGGAAGAGGAAAAAAAGAAGAAGTAAAAGAAGAAGAAGAAGAAGAAGAGGAAGAGAAGAAGAAGAAGAAGAAGAAGAAGAAGTGGAAGAAGAAGTAGGAGAAGTAGAAGAAAAAGAAGAGGGAGATGGAGAAAAAGAAGAGGAAGAAGAAGTTGAAGAAGAAGAAGAAGAAGAAGAAGAAGACGAAGAAGAAGAAGTAGAAGAAGAAGAGGAAGTAGTAGAAGAAGAAGAAGAAGTAGAATGTGTAGAAGAAGAAGAAGAAGAAGAACATGAACAAAAAGAAGAAGGATAAGTTGATGATGAAGAAAAAGAAGAAGAAGAAGAAGAAGACGAAGTAAAGAAGAAGAAGAAAAAGGAGGAGGAAGAGAAGAAGAAAAGGAGAAGAAGAAGAAGAAGAAGAAAAAGAAGAAAAGGGAGAAGAAGAAGATGAAAGAGAAGAAGAACGATAAGATGTACAAGAAGAAGTATTGGAAGGGGAAGAAGAAGAAGTTGAAGAAGAAGAAGAAGAAAAAAAAAAGAAGAAGAAGATGAAGAAGGAAGAGACAAAGAAGAAGAAGAAGAAGAAGAAGTAGAAGAAGAAGATGAAGAAGAAAAAGAAGAAGAAGATGAAGAAGAAGAAGAAGTTGAAGAAGTGGAAGAGGAAGATGAAGAAGAGGAAGATGAAGTAGAGGAAGACGAGGGAGAAGAAGAAGAAGAAAAAGAAGAAGAAGAAGAATATGATGTAATAGAAGACAAAGAAGAAGAAGTAGAGGAAGAAGAAAAAGAAGAAGATGATGTCATAGAAGAAGACGATGAAGAAGAAGAAAAAAAAGAACATGAAGACAAAGAAGAAGAATTAGAAGAAGGAGTAGAAGGAGGAGGAGAAGAACAACAAGAAGAATAAGAAGAAGAAGAGGAAGAAGAAAATGAACAAGAAGAAGGGAAAGAAGATCAAGAAGAAGAAGAAGAAGAAGGTGATGATGATGATGATGACGAGGTTGAAGAAGAAGAAGAAGAAGAAGAAGAACCTGAAGAAAAAGAAGAAGAACGAGAAGTTGAGGAAGAAGAAGAAGAAGAAGAAGTTGAAGAAGACGAAGAAGAAGAAGAAGAAGAGGAAGAAGGAGAAGGAGAAGAAGGCGAAGAAGAGGAAGATTAGGAAGAAAAAGAAGAAGAAGAAGAAGAAGATGATGAAGAAGAAGAAAAAGAAGTTGAAGAAGAAGATGAAGATGAAGAAGAAGAAGAATAAGGAGAAGAAAAGAAGAAGAAGAAGAAGAAGAGGAAGAAGAAGAAGAAGAAGATGAAGAAGAACAAGTAGAAGAAGAAGAAGAAGAAGAAGAAGAAGAATAATAATAATAATAATAATAATAATAATAATAATAATAATAATAATAATAATAATAATAATAATAATAATAATAATAATAACAACAATAAGATTAAGAAGATAAAGAAGATGAAGAAGAAGATGAAGATGAAGAAGATGGAGAAGTAACAGAAGAAGAAGATGAAATGGAAAAATGAGAAAAAGAAAAAGGAGAAGAAGAATAAGAAGAAGAAGGAGAAGAGGAAGGCGAAGAAGTTGAAGATGAAATAGAAGAAAAAGAATAATAAGAAGACAAAGAAGAAGAAGAAGATGATGATGAAGAAAATGAAGAAGATGAAGAAGAAGAAGAAGAAGAAGTTGAAGAAGAAGAAGAAGAAAAAGAAGAAGAAGAACAAGAAGAAGAAGGGAAGAAGATGTTGAAGAAGAAAAAAGGAACGAGAAGAAGAAAAAGAAGAACAAGAACAAGAAGAAGAAGTAGATGAAGAAGAAGTAGAGGGATATGAAGAAGAAGAAGAGGATGAAGAAGAATAAGAACAAGAAGAAGAAGGCTAAGAAGTAGGAGAAGAAGAAAAAGAAGAGATTAATAATAATAATAATGATAATAATAATAAGAGGAAGAAGAAGAAGAAGAAGATGATGATGATGAAGTAGAAGAAGATGAAGAAGAAGAAGATGTTGATGATGAAGAGGAAGAAGGAGAAGGAGAAGATGAAGATGAAGAAGCAGAAGAAGAAGTGAAAGAAGTAGAGGAAGAGGAAGATGAAGAAGAAAAAGTAGAAGAAGAAAGCGAAGAAGAAGACAAAGAAGAAGAAGACAAAGAAGAAGATTAGAAGAAAAATAAGTTGAGAAAAGAAGAAGAACAAGAAGAAAAAGGAGAAGAAGAAGAAGAAGAATAAGAAGGAGAAAATGAAGAATACAAAAATGAAGAAGAAGAAGAATTAAAAACAAGAACAAGAAGAATAAGGCAAAGTGGAAGAAGAAGAAGAAGACAATGAAGAAGAAGAAGAAGAAGAAGAAGAAGAAGAAGATGATGATTATGAAGAAGAAGAATAAGAAGAATAAGAAGAAGAAGAAGAGGAAGAAGAAGAAGAGGAAGAAGAAGAAAGGGAAGAAGAAGAAGAGGAAGAAGAAGAAGAAGAAGAAGAAGAAGTAAAAGAAGAAGAAGATGAAGAAGAAAAAGAAGAAGGCAAAGAAAAAGAGAAAGAAGAAGAACAAAATGAAAAAGAAGATGAAGTAGAAGAAGTCGAAGAAGAAGAAGAAGAAGAAGTAGAAGTAAAATTAAAAGAACGATAAGTTGAAAAAGAAGAAGGAAAAGAAGAAAAAGAAGCATAAGAAGATGAAAAAAAGGAAAAAGAGGAATGAAAAGAAGAAGAAGAAGAAGAAGGAGAAAATTAAGAAGAAAAACAAGAACAAGAAGGAGAAAATGAAGAAGAAGAAGAAGAAGATGAAGAAGAACTAGAAGAAGAAGAGGAAGGCAAAGAAGAAGAAGAAGAAAAAGATGATGATGAAGAGGAAGAGAAAGAAGATGAAGTAGAGGAAGAAGAAGAAAAAGACGTAGAGGAAGAAGAAGAGGAAAAACAAAAGGAGAAGAAGAAGAAGAAGGAGAAAAAGAAAAAGTAAAAGTAGTAGAAGAAGAAGAAGATGATGAAGGAAAAGAATAAAATAAAGAAGACAAAGAAGAAGATGAAGAAGGAGAAGAAGAAGAAGACGATGAAGAAGAATAAGAAGAAGAAGTAGTAGATGAAGAAGAAGAAGAAGAAGAAGAAGGAGAAGAAGAAGAAGAACAAGAAAAAGAGTTACAAGAAGAAGAAGAAGAAGAAGAAGAAGAAGAAGAAAAAGAAGGAGCAGAAGAAGAAGAAAACAAAGAAGAAGAAGAAGAAGAAGAATAAGAAGAAGAAGAATAAGAAGAAGAAGAAGAAGAAGAAGAAGAAGAAGAAAATGAAGATGAGGTACATGTAGAGCAAGAAGGAGAAAAGGATAAGAAGAAGGAGAAGGAGAAGAAGAAGAAGGACAAGAAGAAAAAGAACAAGAAGAAGAAAACAAAGAAGAAGAAGGAGAATATGTAAAAGAAGAAGTAGAAGAAGAAGAAGAAGAAGAAGAAGTAGTAGAAGAAGAAGAAGAAGAGGGAGAAGAAGAACTTGGTGATGAAGAAGAAGAAAAGAAGAAGAAGTAGAAGAAGAAGACGAAGAAAAAGAAGAATATGTAGAAGAAGAAGAAGAAGAAGAAGACAAAGAAGAAGAAGGAGAAGATGAACAAGAAGAAGAAGAGGAAGAAGAAGAAGAAGAAGAAGAAGACGAAGAAGAACAAGAAGAAGTTGAAGAACAAGAGGAAGTAGAAGAAGAACAACAAGAACAAAAACAAGATGATGAAGAAGAAGACAAAGAAGAAGAAAGAGAAGATGAAGAAGAAGAAGAAGAAGAAGAAGATTAAGAAGAAGAAGAAGAAGAAGAAGAAAAAGAAGAAGAAGAAGAAGATGAAGAACTTGAAGAAGGAGAAGAAGAAGTAGAAGGTAGAAAAGAAGATGTGGAAGGAGAAGAAGAAGAAGAAGGAGATGAACAAGGGGAATAAGAAGAAAGAGAAGAAGAAGAAGGAGAAGAAGAAACATGAGAATTAGAAGAAGGAGAAGAAGAAGGAAAACATGATGAAGATGAGAAGATGATGACTAAGAAGAAGAAGAAGAAGTCAAAGAAGTAGAAGAAGATGTTGTGAAAGAAGTAGTAGAAAAAGAAGAAGAAGAAGTAGAAGAAAAAGAAGATGACAAAGAAGAAGATCAAGAAGAAGAAGTAGAAAGAGAAGAAGGAGAATAAGAAGAAGAAGAAGAAGTACTAGGAGAAGAAGAAGAAAAAGTAGAAGAAGAACAAGAGGAAGGAGAAGAAGAAGAAGAAGAAGAAAAAGATGAAAATAAAGAATAGATGAAGAAGAGGAAGATAAAGAAGAGGAGGATAAAGAAGAGGAAGAAGAAGAAGAAGAAAAAAAGAAAAAGATGAAGAAGAGGAAGAAAGAGAAGGAAGAAGAAGAACAGGAAGAAGAAGATGGTGAAGAAGAAGAAGAAGAAAAAGAAGAAGAAAAAGAAGAAGAAGGAAATGAAGAAGAAGAAGAAGAAGAAAAAGAAGGAGAAGAAGGAGAAAGAGAGGAAGGAGAAGAAGAAGATGATGAAGAAGAAGGGGAAGCAGAAGAAGATGATGAAAAATTGAAGAAGAAGAAGAAGAAGAAGTAGAAGAAAAAAAATGAAGAAGAAGAAGAAGAAGATGAACAAAAAGGAAAAGAAAAAGAAGAAGAAGAAGTGAAAGAAGAAAAGCAGATGAAGAAGGAGAAGAAGAAGAGGATGAATAAGAAGAAAAAGAAGAAGAAGGGGAAGTAGAAAGAGAGGAAGAAGGGGAAGAAGAAGGAAAAGAAGAAGGAGAAGAAAGAGAAGAAGTAGATGAAGAGGAAGAAGAAGAAGAAGAAGAAGGAAAAAAAGAAGTAGGAGGAGGATGAGGAAGAGAAGAAGAAGAAGAATAACTAATGGAGGGAGAAGAAGTAAAAGAAGATGAAGAAGAAGAAGAAGAAGAAGAAGAAGAAGAAGGCAAAGAAGAAGAAGAAGAAGAAGGAGAAGAAGAAGAACAAGATGAAGAAAACGAAGCAGAAGAAGAAGGTTATCAAAAAGAAGAAGAAGAAGATGCCAAAGAAGAACAAGAAGGAGGAGAAGAAGAAGAAGAATAACAAGAAGAAGGAAAAGAAGAAGAAGAAGAAGAAGAAGAAGAAGAAGAAGAAGAAGGAGAAGAAGAAGAAGAAGAAGATGATGATGATGAAAAAGAAGAAGAAGGTGAAGGCGAAGACAAAGAAGAAGAAAAAGAAGAAGAAGACAAATAAGAAGAAGAAGGAGAAGAAGAAGAAGAAGTTGAAGAAGAAGAAGAAGAAGTAGAAGAAGAAGAAAAAGAAAAAGGAGAAAAAGAAGAAGAAGAAGAAGAAGAAGGAGAAGAGCAAGACGAAGAAGTTGAAGAAGAATTACAAGAAGAATAAGAATAAGAAGATGATGAAGAAGAAGAAGAAGGGAAGGGGAAGAAGAATGACAAGGAGAATGAGAAGAAGAAGAAGATGTAGAAGTAGTAGAGGGAGAAGAAGAAGAAGAAGAAGAAGAAGAAGAAGAAGAAGGAGAAGGGGAAGAGGAAGGAGGAAAATAAGATGAGTGAGAAGAATGAGACGAAGAAGAAGAAGAAGTAGAATGTGTAGAAGAAGAAGAAGAAGAAGAAGAAGAACATGAACAAAAAGAAGAAGGATAAGTGGATGATGAAGAAAAAGAAGAAGAAGAAGAAGACGAAGTAAAGAAGAAGAAGAAAAAGGAGGAGGAAGAGAAGAAGAAAAGGAGAAGAAGAAGAAGAAGAAGAAAAAGAAGAAAAAGGAGAAGAAGAAGATGAAAGAGAAGAAGAACGATAAGATGTACAAGAAGAAGTATTGGAAGGGGAAGAAGAAGAAGTTGAAGAAGAAAAAAAAGAAGAAGAAGAAGATGAAGAAGGAAGAGGCAAAGAAGAAGAAGAAGAAGAAGAAGTAGAAGAAGAAGATGAAGAAGAAGAAGAAGAAGAAGATGAAGAAGAAGAAGAAGATGAAGAAGTGGAAGAGGAAGATGAAGAAGAGGAAGATGAAGTAGAGGAAGACGAGGGAGAAGAAGAAGAAGAAAAAGAAGAAGAAGAAGAATATGATGTAATAGAAGACAAAGAAGAAGAAGAAGAGGAAGAAGAAAAAGAAGAAAAAGAAGAAGATGATGTCATAGAAGAAGACGATGAAGAAGAAGAAAAAAAGATCATGAAGACAAAGAAGAAGAAGAAGAAGGAGCAGGAGAAGGAGGAGAAGAAGAATAAGAAGAATAAGAAGAAGAAGAAGAAGAAGAAAAAGAACAAGAAGAAGGGAAAGAAGATCAAGAAGAAGAAAAAGTGGAATGAGAAGATGAAGAAGAAGAAGAAGAAGAAGGTGATGATGATGATGATGTTGATGAGGTCGAAGAAGAAGAAGAAGAAAAAGAACCTGAAGAAAAAGAAGAAGAAGAACAAGAAGTTGAAGAAGAAGAAGAAGAAGAAGGTAAAGAAGAAGAAGAAGAGGATGAAGGAGAAGGAGAAGAAGGCCAAGAAGAGGAAGATTAGGAAGAAAAAGAACAAGAAGAAGAAGATGATGATGATGAAGAAGAAGAAAAAGAAGTTGAAGAGGAAGATGAAGATGAAGAAGAAGAAGAATAAGGAGAAGAAAAGAAGAAGAAGAAGAAGAAGAAGAGGAAGAAGAAGCAAAAGAAGATGAAGAAGAACAAGTAGAAGAAGAATAAAGAAGATAAAGAAGATGAAGAAGTAGATAAAGATGAAGAAGATGGAGAAGTAATAGAAGAAGAAGAAGAAATGGAAAAAGAAGAAAAAGAAAAAAAAGAAGAGGAATAAGAAGAAGAAGGAGAAGAGGAAGACGAAGAAGTTGAAGATGAAAGAGAAGAAGAAGAATAATAAGAAGACAAAGAAGAAGAAGAAGATGATGATGAAGAAAATGAAGAAGATGAAGAAGAAGAAGAAGAAGAATAAGAAGAAGAAGAAGAAAAAGAAGAAGGAGAAGAACAAGAAGAAGAAGGGAAGAAGACGTTGAAGAAAAAAAAAGAAATGAGAAGAAGAAGAAGAAGAAGAAGAAGAAGAAGAAGAAGTAGATGAAGAAGAAGAAGTAGAGGGATATGAAGAAGAAGAAGAGGATGAAGAAGAATAAGAACAAGAAGAAGAAGGCTAAGAAGTAGGAGAAGAAGAAGGCTAAGAAGTAGGAGAAGAAGAAGAGGACGAAGAAGACGAAGAAGAAGAAGAGATTAATAATAATAATAATAGTGATAATAATAAAGATAATAACAATAATAATAATAATAATAATAAGAGGAAGAAGAAGAAGAAGAAGATGATGATGATGAAGAGGAAGAAGAAGAAGAAGAAGATGATGATGATGATGAAGAGGAAGAAGGAGAAGGAGAAGATGAAGAAGAAGAAGAAGAAGAAGAAGAAGTCCAAGAAGTAGAGGATGAGGAAGATGAAGAAGAAAAAGTAGAAGAAGAAAGCGAAGAAGAAGACAAAGAAGAAGAAGAATTAGAAGAAAAATAAGTTGAGAAAAGAAGAAGAACAAGAAGAAAAAGGCGAAGAAGAAGAAGAAGAATAAGAAGGAGAAAATGAAGAAGAAGAAGAAGATGAAGAAGAAGAAGAAGAAGATGAAGAAGAAAATCAAGTAGAAGAAGAAGATAAAAACAAGAACAAGAAGAATAAGGCAAAGAAGAAGAAGAAGAAGAATACAATGAAGAAGAAGAAGAAGAGAAAGAAGAAGAAGAAGAAGAAGAAGAAGAAGAAGAAGAAGATGATGATGATGATGAAGAAGAAGAATAAGAAGAACAAAAAGAAGAAGAAGAAGAAGAGGAAGAAGAAGAAGAGGAGGAAGAAGAAGAGGAAGAAGAAGAAGAAGAAGAAGAAGAAGAAGTACAAGAAGAAGAAGATGAAGAAGAAAAGAAGAAGAAGAAGGCAAAGAAAAAGACAAAGAAGAAGAACAAAATGAAGAAGAAAATGAAGCAGAAGAAGTCGAAGAAGAAGAAGAAGAAGTAGAAGAAGAAATAAAATTAAAAGATTAATAAGTTGAAAAAGAAGAAGGAAAAGAAGAAAAAGAAGCATAAGAAGATGAAAAAAAGGAAAAAGAGGAATGAAAAGAAGAAGAAGAAGAAGAAGAAGGAGAAAATTAAGAAGAAAAATAAGAACAAGAAGGAGAAAATTTAGAAGAAGAAGATGAAGAAGAACTAGAAGAAGAAGTGGAAGGCAAAGAGGAAGAAGAAGAAGAAGATGATGATGAAGAGGAAGAAAAAGAAGATGAAGTAGTGGAAGAAGAAGAAAAAGATGCAGAGGAAGAAGAAGAGGAAAAAAAAAAGGAGAAAAAGAAAAAGTAAAAGTAGTAGAAGAAGAAGAAGATGATGAAGGAAAAGAATAATATAAAGAAGACAAAGAAGAAGATGAATAAGGAGAAGAAGAAGAAGACGATGAAGAAGAAGGAGAAGAAGTAGATGAAGAAGAAGAAGAAGAAGAAGAAGAAGGAGGAGAAGAAGAAGAACAAGAAAAAGAGTTGCAAGAAGAAGAAGAAGAAGAAGAAGAAGAAAAAGGAGCAGAAGAAGAAGAAAACAAAGAAGAAGAAGAAGAAGAATAAGAAGAAGAAGAAGAAGAAGAAGAAGAAGAAAATGAAGATGAGGAAGACGAAGAGCAAGAAGGAGAAAAGGATAAGAAGGAGAAGGAGAAGAAGAAGAAGGACAAGAAGAAGAAGAACAAGAAGAAGAAAACAAAGAAGAAGAAGGAGAATATGTAAAAGAAGAAGAAGAAGAGGAAGAAGTAGTAGTAGTAGAAGAAGAAGAAGAAGAACATGGTGACAAAGAAGAAGAAAAGAAGAAGTAGAAGAAGAAGAAGACGAAGAAAAAGAAGAATATGTAGAAGAAGAAAAAGAAGAAGAAGAAGAAGAAGACAAAGATAAAGAAGGAGAAGATGAACAAGAAGAAGAAGAGGAAGAAGAAGAAGAAGAAGAAGAAGAAGAAGAAGAAGTTGAAGAACTAGAGGAAGTAGAAGAAGAACAACAAGAATAAAAACAAGATGATGTAGAAGAAGACAAAGAAGAAGAAAGAGAAGATGAAGAAGAAGAAGAAGATTAAGAAGAAGAAGAAGCCGAAGAAGAAGAAGAAGAAAAAGAAGAAGAAGAAGAAGATGAAGAACTAGAAGAAGGAGAAGAAGAAGTAGAAGGCAGAAAAGAAGATAAGCAAGGAGAAGAAGAAGAAGAAGAAGGAGACGAACAAGGGGAATGAGAAGAAGGAGAAGAAGAAACATGAGAATTAGAAGAAGAAGAAGAAGAAGGAAAACAAGATGAAGACGAGAAGATGATGACTAAGAAGAAGAAGAAGAAGTCAAAGAAGTAGAAGAAGATGTTGTAAAAGAAGTAGCAGAAAAAGAAGAAGAAGAAGTAGAAGAAGAAGTAGAAGAAAAAGAAGATTACAAAGAAGAAGATCAAGGAGAAGAAGTAGAAGGAGAAGAAGAAGAAGAATAAGAAGAAGAAGAAGAAGTACTAGGAGAAGAAGAAGAAAAAGTAGAAGAAGAACAAGAGGAAGAAGAAGAAGATGAAGACGAAAAAGATGAAAAGAAAGAATATATGAAGAAGAGGAAGATAAAGAAGAGGAGGATAAAGAAGAGGAAGAAGAAAAAGAAAAAACGAAATAGATGAAGAAGAGGAAGAAAGAGGAGGAAGAAGAAGAACAGGAAGAAGAAGAAGGTGAAGAAGAAGAAGAAGAAAAAGAAGAAGAAAAAGAAGAAGAAGAAAATGAAGAAGAAGAAGAAGAAGAAAAAGAAGGAGAAGAAGGAGAAAGAGTGGAAGTAATAGAAGAAGAAGATGAAGAAGAAGTAGAAGTAGAAGAAGATGATGAAAAATTGAAGAAGAAGAAGAAGTAGAAGAAAAAAAATGAAGAAGAAGAAGAAGATGATGAACAAAAAAGAAAAGAACAAGAAGAAGAAGATGAGAAAGAAGAAAAGCAGATGAAGAAGGAGAAGAAGAGGAGGAGGAAGAAGAAGAAAAAGAAGAAGAATGGGAAGAAGAAAGAGAGGAAGAAGGGGAAGAAGAAGGAAAAGAAGAAGGAGAAGAAAGTGAAGAAGTAGAGGAAGAAGAAGAAGAAGAAGAAGAAGACAATGAGGAACAAGAAGAAGGAGAAGAAGAAGAAGACGAAGAAGAAGAAGAAGAAGGTTGATGATGATGATGAGTGTGATGAAGAAGTAGAAGAAGAAAAAGAAGAAAAAGTAGGCAAAGAAGAAGAAGATGAAGAAGGAGAACTAGAAGAAGAAGATGATGATGAAGAAGAAGGACAAGAAGAAGAAGAAGAACGAGAAGGAGAAAGAGAAGAAGAAGAGGAAAAAGAAAAAAAATGTAGTAAAAGAAGAAGAAAAAATAGAAGAAGAAGAAGAAAAAGAAGAAGATGGAGAGGAAGAAGATGTAGAAAAATGAAGTGAACAAGAAGGTTGAAGAGATGAAGAAGAATAAAAAGGAAGAAGAAAAAGAAGAAGAAGAAGAAGAAGAAGAAGAAGAAGATGAAGACAAAGATGATGAAGAAGAAGGTGAAGAAAAAGAAGGAGAAGATGAAGAAGAAGATGATGATGATAATGAAAAAGAAGAAGAAGAAGAAGAAGAAGAAAAAAATGATGTAGTAGTAGTAGTAGAAGAAGAAGAAGTAGAAGGGGAAGGCTAAGAAGGAGGTAAAAAAGATGAATGAGAGGAAGGAGAAGAAGTAGAGGAAAACGAATAAGAAGAAGAAGAAGACGAAGAAGAAAAAGAAGAAGTGGAAGAAAAAAAGAAGAAGAAGACTAAGTAAAAGAAGAAGAAAAAGACCAAGAAGAAGAAGAAGACGACATAAAAGAAAAAGAAGAAGAAGAAAAAGAAGATGAGGAAGACGAAGAAGAACAAGGAGAAGAAGATGATGAAGAAAAGATGTACAAGAAGAAGAAGAAGAAGATGTAGAAGAAAAAGTAGAAGATAAAGAAGAAGAAGACGAAGAAGAAAAAGAAGAAGTAGAAGAAGAAGATGAAGAAGTTGAAAAAGTGGAAGAATTAAAAGAAGAAGTAGTAGAAGAAGGCGAAGAAGAAGAAGAAGAAGAAGATGTAGAAGAGGAAAAACTAGAAGAAGGCAAGCAGGAAGAAAAAGATGAAGATTATGGAGAAGAAGAAGAAGAACAAGAAGAGACGAAGAAGAGGAAGACAAAGATGAGGAGGAAGAAGAGGAGGAAGAGGAAGATGAAGTTGAAGAAGAATAAGAAGAAGAAGAAGAAGAAGACGAACGTTAAGAAGAAGAAGAAGATGAAGTAGAAGAATAAGAGGAATATGAAGAATAAGGAGTAGAAGTAAAAAAAGAGGAAGAATGAAGAAAAAGAAGTAGAAGAGGAAGAAGGAAAAGAAGTAGGAGAAGAAGGAGAAAAAGAAGAAGAAGAAGAAGAAGAAGAAGAAGAATGAGAAGAAGAAGATAAAGAAACAAAAAAAAAGGACAAAGAAAGAGGAGATGAAGATGAAGAAGAAAAACTAGAAGAAGAAGAAGAAGAAAAATAATATGAAGATGATGATGAAGAAGAGGTGGAAGAAGAAGAATAAGAAGAAGCAAACGCTGAGGAAGACGCTACAGAAGACGAAGGGGAATAAGAAGAAGAAGAATAATAATAATAACAAAAAGAGTAAGAAGAAGAAAAAAAGGATGACGAAGAAGAAGAAGAAGAAGAAGAAGAAGAAGAATAAGA